>JABSTQ010007013.1:0-39318 GCA_013358835.2 Ixodes persulcatus | reverse complement strand
GGGTGAAACGAAGTATAGTCGTGTCACAAATTTAGAGCACACGACCACCTCTAGGGACTGTTTCGCGGCCTGTGGTTGGCCCCGAGATGCTCGCCTATTCAAACCAATGTATGGCCAAACTCTCTCAATAAACGGCTCTGATGCTTAGAGTTCCTGTATAGACGCTTTACAGCAGCTGTGCATGGGCGCCGCCATAACTGACCTTCAGTTTTTGTTCCCTCTTATAGGAGGTATTCACTGGCCGCCATATTTGAGGTCACTGTTTGGAGCGCATGCTCAGAACGAGCTCGCATTAATAGGCTGCCAAGACCGGCAATCTTGGTGGTGCGGAATGCACGTGGCGAAAGAACTGTGGAAGCTCGCCGTCAGCACGCGCTCCGCAGCCGAGCACACAGCTATGGCCGCCAGTGAATACTCCCTATTCCGTTCGCTTGACTTCATCATTTCCACAGCAGGACAGGTTATTGCCATTTTAAGTGTTACTGTGTCCTTCCCCCCAGCATAGGCCGTTGTGGAGACTCGTCAACGCCCGCTTCAGTGGCTCGGCATCTCGGTAAGACAAGAGAAGGGCGGCTATGGCGGTTCAATCTGGCGCGTGTGTAAAGCGTCTATAGACCTTTGCAGAAATCACCTCCTGCGCGCTGCCATCTTTGTCTGTTTGGCTGTGGAACGCCTTCCAAGCATGCGCTGTAGATCTGATGTGCGGTATATCAGACGCTGCGCATGCGTCCACAGCTCAGTGACTCAGCCTTGTTTGCCCGGTCGCTTCGTTCGAGACTGCCGCTGGAAAGGTCTATTGGCGACGTGAGCGAACAAAAGCGTCGCTGTGGTCGGCCCACCTCAATGGACCTTTTGTAGAAATACGCGGTGCGCATGCGCGGAGTATTTCATGCGCCTGGGTTCGAGAGTATCTAGTTCCAAACAATCCGCCATCTTGCATTTCTCGCCTTTGAGCGGTTTCATTGTGTCGACCTCGGGGCGGAAGATTACGCACGATGGGGACAAAGGTGAGCTTGGGGGAGCCGTATCTATAGGTCACATCGCCTCAATGGGTGAACAGGAGGTAGCTGACGTTTTGGGTGTGGAACGGGTGGGAGAGGCCTTGGGCGCGCGTTGTTTTCCAGTCACCTAGTCTCGAACCGATTCGCGTGTCTAGGTGGCAGCACATATTCGCCAAGAGGTCCATTGGCCGAATGCTGACTATGACGTCAGCAAAGGATGTCTCATCGACGGAAATAAGAGGAATGTCAGAACTTCAATTTTGGCGGTGTTGGCAGTGTTGCTTCGAGAGCGATTTGATTTGAGGCTTCCACCATGGCCATTACAAACACCATCGAACTTGTTGTCACAAGGTAATGACGTCACGAAAGGTAACCGAACGAAGGCGCCACCGAAACATCTCGCCGCTAATAGGCTCCCTACGGGAGCCAGAGTTGCGCGTTTGATTCCACGTGCCGCGTGCCGCCCTCGCCGCTATTCACCGAGATCCGATCACGTGAGGAGCCGTATCAAGTGTCGTGCGGCAAAGTAGACGTTGCACGCGCCCCGGCGTACGTTCCCCCAGAGCTCTGCGTTCCCCAGCTTTTGAGCGCGCCGCGCGCCTCGAACGCGCGGCGCTGCTATTCGCCGAATTCAGTCGCGTGAGGAGCTGGATCCACATGCCATGCATGAACGCGCAACTCTGGCAGAACCCAGGATCCTGGGTTCAATCCCTGCCCCTGCCCGTTTCGATCTGGATGAGCATCGTACCGGCGTGTGGTCGTGCATCACTACTGCGTGGTGCACGTTAAAGACCCCAGGCTAGCAGTTGTACTGCACTGGCTAAATTGCTCATCTACAGCTGAGACACCAGACGCCCACCGAGGCAGACTAACTTCCGGCTGTATAAACATACACACAACAATTTGCTTTTTTTTTGCGCAACTCTGGCTCCGAGCCAAGCGCCATCTATCGTGTGCTAAACGAAGCAACCATTACGCGTGCGCACTAGGGCCGACAGCGTCGCTCAGCGACGACCAACGAACGTTTATTTTTCTACGTGTTCTTCTCGCGCATCCAGACTTCAAGCAGAAAGAAAAAAGTTGAAACGGACCACGGCGAACAAGAACGCTGGATCCACAAACACCCGAGAAAAGCGACAACGGCCACGAATCCACCAACCCTGACCAAGCGAGCTCGGCAGATAGGCCTAGCAGGCACTCCGACTCGGCGCAGCGTTGCTTCAACGGTACTTCCAGAGTAGCGACAAGGTATGTAGCGACACGACGCAAAATATTATCTAGATGCACGACGTCAGAAGCGCCTATAGTGATCTCCATTTTGGGCCTGGGAGGTTGCCAAGGTAACCGTACTGCTAGCGACGCCGGGCGGCAATCTTTATCTAGTTGATATCTCCATTCGTTAATTGAAAAGTGGTAAAAGACCTAAAAGACGATTTGCATGGCGGTACGGCACGGGCCTCTGGAGGAGCGGTGCCTGTTTCTTCTGTGAAGTGAGACGATTTGCAGCCCGGGGACTGTCGGGCGACGAGAGCTGCTAATTATCGTAGGTGCACAGACAAGGCGAGTGGTTTTCCGCGCCGCCGGGATGGCGGCCGCTTCGTGGGACGAACGTACCGTCCTTGTACTTTCGGACTTCGCTCCTATGGAACAAAATCTGATTACGCCGGCCACGACAGGACGATTGCCTTGGGACATGACTGCTGCTCGACTGCCCCATAGTAAGAGAATGTACGCTTAGCACCATACTTCTTCAAGACCCAATCATTCATTCAAGATGAGATTATCTCACCGACTGGCGAGGAGCGACGTCGACGACGGTATCACCCTCGTTTTGGGCGATGAACAGTCGACGGGGTTAAACCAAGAAGGACAGCACGGGGGTCTACAGAGGATTGTTAACGCCATCAAAAGAGACGGACGCCGGACGTGAGGTGTTCTTGCCGACAGGCCAAGTGGTCGTCCGGAAGTTTACCGGCATGCAAAGAGTCAATATTTTTATCTGGTGTAGCACGCATACCCGTGTTAAAGGGGCCATGAAATGATTTTTTCACTTCTTCTTCCTTAGCTTTAATCCTCAACTCAAAAGAGAACAGTGGAATCACGCGGTCGTGACATGCTAGGGCACCGGTGTGATGACCCGAAGCTTCCACCGTGCTTTTTAAGCACACCATAGAACTTTGCATTCGCAAGTGCACTCATGTGCACTCATTGGCCACGAACGCGAATTCAAATATTCGTCGACGAATTGATTGTTGACGAGCGCATACGTCCGAGTGACGCAGTGTTCGTGTCAAATGCGCGAGCTGGGGTCGGCTGACGTCATTTTGGCTTTTGTAGGCATTGCAAAGGATATTTAGAACCATACACGCATGATGATAACATCAAAGCACACGGACATTAACGAGCACAAAACGGGCCCAGCTACAGAAAATAAATATTACACTCGTGAAAAATAATTGTCTGTAACTTGTTAATTCCAAAGACGAACACACCTCTGAGCATATAGGTTTAATAGTATGTGTTGATGCATTGCTATAGAGCAGATCATTTCATATACGTCATTTGAGCAAACGCCAGCTTGTCACTTGAAAAAAAAAAAAAAACACCTAAAAACACTGCGATCAAATGCAAGCTATTGCAACGAAAGCACGTTTATCAAAGTCTTCAGAACTGTCAATTCGTAAAATCGTCGATTAGTACAAAAGGTTAAAGATGGCAGGCACTTCCACGCTTAAAGTTCCTGTGATTATTCGGTGACCCAGGGCTGAAACAACTTCCCCTAGGCCCTACACACGACGTATGCCTTTCGTTTCGATTCTCAGAAATTTCAACTTTCAAAGGAAGCTAGAAAATGCGAAAATGTTATCCTAAAAGTTATATCGTAAAATCGTTCATTAGTTCAAAACATAAAGATCGCAGGAGCTTCCACGCTAAAAGTTTCTGTGATTACGCGGTTACCTGGGCAGAAACAACTTCCCCAAGGTCCAACATGCGACGCATATAATTCGCATCGATTCTAAGACATTCCAACGTTCAAACAAGGCTAGGAGTATGCGAAAATTGCATGCAAAACGTCTTATCGATCCTTGAACACACCCAGGAATCCGAGCACCGCTACGGCGATATGACTGATGCTGTCGCACAGGTGCTAATATCCAGAGCGATCTTGCACAGAAAAGGTATAAAGTCTCATTCTTTCAGATCTTCACGGTATACCTGTGTCAGAGAGCACGAATAAGTCCGAAATCGTCGGCAAGCAGCGGCACATTACGACTACCGCGCACCGAACAAACTCGTATCCACCAGCTCTGGGCGCTGCCATCTTCCGGTGACATCACGGCTCTTGCGAGGTCACGTGACGAGTAGTCACTCGGTTGCTAAGGAAACCAAGCCAGCTCAGCTCGACGCTATTACAGTGGCTTAAAGGGGGTAGTGTAACGAACGAAACCGGAGAAGCGGCACAGCGTTGGAAGACGGCCGCGGGTGGCGCTGGCGCTTGCAGCACCGTCGTTCCGGCTATAGCTCCGGCTTGGCCGCTTGGTCAGCTTGGCTCCGGCCAGCTCCGGCCGATTCGCAGCTGTCGACTCTGTCGACTACACTGTCGTCTGCTAGTTTCAGATTTTTATTCACCTTCAAACACAAATCATGTCGTTGGAAGTTCAATGGAAACAAATAATTGTTTTTGAGGTATTTATATTAGTTATGAAGCGTGTTAGGGTGCCTCTATCTGCCGGCCGATTGAGGCACCCTAACGGAGCTGCGGATCGAAGCGCCACCTACACCGTCTTCCAAGGAGCGGCCGTTCCCGATGCATGGTGGAGGCTGCGCGGTAACTACACTACCCCCTTTAAGGCACTGTAACGCTATGGTACCGCGTGTGACCAATCACGGCGAGAGGCAGCACAGGGAAAAGCGTGGCGCTACTCTGGCAGCTACGCCGCTACGCTGCCATATAGAGTGGCTCTAGTACTTGGCCCAGACCAGGGTGGCCAGATGCGGCCGAGCGAAAAAGCAGATAGTCGTCCCCAACCAAACCCCAAAAAAGCGGCGTAACCTTCGTGAAGAAGCCCAAAACAAGCGGAAGTTCGATAAATTTACACATTCTTGAAAATAGTTTATTAATAATAAAATGAGAAAGAGAACTCGCTCAAATACGAAGGCGAATACTCAGCGTGCCATGCCACTATCCACAGAGCGGATAGTGGCATGGCACGCTGAGTAACATGCCAGCTTGAGCTCCAGTTGGCGACGACTTGGTGAAGCCCATGGTAGTCAAATGTGCACTGGAAGGTGGCCGAGAGATCCTCACGTGTTTTTCTGTTGCCATGCGCTGAATGAGGTCGGCATGATGAGCGCGGATCTCGCACTTGCAGTACTTGCACGCTGCTTTTTTATCGTCTCCGGTGACTGGTCGTAGCCATGTTCAATTGATATTTTTTTTTTTTCACTTTACACGAGCTTACTGGCACTAGTGGGACTCAAGGTTACTCGCACGCAACGCCACTGGCCAAGAAGCTCCTTTGTTGCGGTGTAATTTCAGAGACAAAAGCGATCATTTTCATTTAATCTCTCCTTTGAAAAATTTGATGACGTAAAGTGGGGATCGCAGTACACCCATATGACGATATTTGAATGCTGTTCATAGATTGGACCCGAGCATTGCGTGGGGACTTGATTTGGGCTCGGGATAATTACTAGCTCGAGAAGCATTCGGGTAGTGGCCCGTGTCCAATCGCTGCAACGACAACAATAGCCGAGCCATAACAGTGTCTGGAACTCAGCGCGTGTCCTGTGCTTTGCCAACCCCAGCGCATGGCTATGATCAACATTGGCGGCATATAATCGGCTCCAGATCACGTGGCCGCTTGTTCTGGCTGCGAATTGAGGGCGTGAACGCTGTTCGTTTTTCTTTAATTTTTTACTGGGACTTCTATTAGCGGCGAGAAGTTGTGGTGGCGCCCTCTTATGGTTCCCCCTTGTTACGTCATTACCTTGCAAACAACAAGTTCGATGGTGTTTGTAAATAGCATGGTGGAAGCTTGAAATCATTGCGCTCTTAAAGGAACACTGCCAACACCGTCAAAATTAAAGTTCTTTCATTCCTCTTATTTCCGTCGATGATAATCCCCTTTCTTACGTCATAGTCAGCGTTCGGTCAATCGTGGAAGGCCGACCACAGCGACGCTTGTGTTCGCTCTCGGGGCTAATTGCGTGGGGTGAAAAACGAACGCGTGTTTCATAGGTCATTAACGCCAGGGATCCGTTCTAAGCGGTATTTGTGCAAAGTACAAAAAAATTGTTGCATCGCCCCTTTAAGCTGTGTTTCCTTTGCCCACTCCTTAAAATATCTTTTTCCATACTTCGACCACTTCGAAGCCATTTTGCGCAGAATACAGTGGCAACTAGACACGACGACCGCAACTGCCGACTGGCAAGATGGGCAAGGTGCCAAAACATTTACTTCGTGACGGATGGTAGCTTGCGCCACCTAACCGCTGCACCAAACGGTCATGCTGTTTTTCGCGTTTTTGACGACAAACGCGCTGTCAGTGAGCACGACGAGCACAAAAATAACAATATTTGCAGGAAAAACGCGAATAAGCCCAAAAAACGCGACAAGCGACTGGAAAAATCCACAAGCGACTCAGTGAAAAAAGAAGCCCAAATCCGCTTATAATAAGCGGAACTGGCCACACTGGCCCAGACCGTCTGCTTACGACCGGCTGGCGTGCTGAATGGAATATGCCCGCGCGACCCTTGTGGACCCTTCCCGTATTATAGTTTGATCGCTGACCTCAATTTTGGATTAAGAGGTGAGGTCAATTTCTTCCCCTTGTTTTCCGAGGCAGTGTTATTGAACACTGTCGTCGAAAAGGAATTCTCGTCGATTCATTCCTGTTTTGTGTTATATAGAGCTCAAATAAACTCAGTATGGATTACCTCCGTAACACGGTATGTACATTTTGTTATTAGTATGCCATTTTTATTCTGACACGACTGCACGTCACTGTCGAGCTATAACAGTTCGTGGGAGCTACGCAATGCCGGTCCAACCTTTCTTTGCCGAGTGTCACGTCAGTATCGATTTGCAATCGTAAAAGATCGGTCCCGAAGCGGTTACCAATTCGCGGTCCAACTGCGCGAATACAGCACTTCGATAAAAAGCGCGCGTCCGCTCCGAGTGTGAACAGGTATTTACGTGGCTCTTGCTGACACTGTCGTAGTTCAAACGTATCTTTTTTAACATCGGCTCGCTCCTGCATCTCCGGGGCCGCGAAAAGCGCCGCCGCAATTTGTTTCCATCTACGTCGCTTTGCAAACGACTGACACGGGCCGTCTTTTACCAACAATGACAGTTGGGTTGACTTCTGGAGTCTTCACCGGAAGACTCGCCGCACTTCCCAACAGGCATACCGGCGTATGGGACTATTCCCATGCTGTTGTTGTAGCGCAACATATCTCATTGAATTTCGCTCAGCTGGGATATGTCCATGGCTATCGCGGCGATGAGAGGCGCCGATTCAGAAAATACGTCGGTGACATTAGGTGACATCAGCGCCATCAGCGCAGTAAAACCTACCGGCGCACCCCCAACTCGCCGCCGCTAACGCTCCCATTCTCCTACAGCCGAGAGAACGTCCGGTTCCTGTGCCAGGGTACGTCACGACCGTCAAAATTACTCCGCAACTTGTTTTGCGGTCAGCTGGAGAGAAAGAAAAAGTCGATATTTCATTAATTTTTGTGTAGAAGTTAATAAACCGAGACGAAAACGGATGCCTCTTCGGCATTCAGTGAACGTTGAAGGTTTAATGTAAATGTTATCTGGCAAAAGTAAAAGGTCATTTCATGGTCCATTTAAACAACCATGAACCCCGTTTTGTGAATGTATGTTGTGTAAAAAACGGGTGTATGGTAAATGAGCGATATTTTGTTGCTGTAATTTTAAAGAGGCGTTAAAATCACTTCAGCAATTAATACAAAGACGCTGCATCATGCTCTCGTATATGGACATTTTTTTGTAACTGGTTTGTTCCTTTGTTACTCTTGATATCATGCGCGACTTTGATGTCACCCAAGCGCGGGGCATAAAAAGGATGAGCTCGAAATAAACCAGTCAGTCGTTCAGCCACCAACCTACGCTTCTCTTCCTATATACTTATAGACCAGGGGTCTCACACTCGTTTGAGTGCGGGGGCCAGATATACTACCCCCTGTGTAAGACGAGGGGGGGGGGGGGGTTATAGAGAAGAAACTTCACGCTCTTGTTTGGTACATCTTTAGGTTTAATTTGTTTTGAAGAGTACTTTAGACTGATACTTGATGTGATAACCAGAATTAAAATTTCTCCGCCTGGCCACCATGCTGCAACTTTTTTTTATAAAACAAAATAGTACGCACACCGTTGCTCAATTCACTCGGGAATTATTCAAACTCAGGATGATTCGAAAAAAAAATATTTGTTTATACGACTGTTATTGCTTTCCTGGCGATTTTATAGAAGTAGTTTGATAACATACATGTATTTTTTTGATGATATTTCTGAAGGCGAGAAATCTTAGCTCATAGCTTTATCTTCGGCAATCACTGCTGCTGAGCGAGAGTTCTTGCAGCTGAAGTGACAAAAAACTGGGGAGCAAAAATGAAAACAAAACAACATGATGTTATAAGAGCAGGGGGGCTATGTTCGACAAATGTTTCGTTTCTTCTAAAAAAGAAACGGAAGTGAGAGAAATGACGATATCGCGTCTGATTGGCTAGAGGCTCAAATGTCGAAAGAGGGAACTTCCGTCATTTGAGCCTCTAACCAATCAGACGCGATATCGTCAGTTCCGTCACTTCCGTTTCTTTTTAGGAGAAACAAAACATCTGTCGAACATAGCCCCCCAGATTTACGTATATATGTATCATATGAATCAGTGACATTAGATTATCATGGCGCATGCAATTTCTAGCGCTCAAGACATGGGGACAAAGGCTCGCAGCCGGTTACTTGCCGGCCGCGACCCAGCGAGTCGCGGGCCGCGTGTTTGAGACCCCTGTTATAGACATACTTATTGAAGTTCCGCATCTTTTCCGGCTATCCCTTTTTCCCGATTTACAACAAAGCAACACAAATGCAGAATTCAGTTTATCGATGCGGTATGCGCCTTCAATAACTGCCAAGTAATTTACTGGAGTTTGTTTGTAGATATTCCGTACACTTTATATAAAATTAAAGTGCACTAAAAGTTAATTTATAGTATAGTTACAAAAGTATACTATAATTATAAGTTAATAGTTCACTTTAGGACATTGACATTACTGTCTCAATACAATTCAAGTATGCCCGAGTACATCATCATCATCATCATCATCATTTATTTTCCTTGAGGGCCCGTGGGGCGTTATAAAAGGGGGTGGCAATAGAACAAAAACAAATTGAACAGTAAACACAATTATAGCACTATAAGCTAGCTAGGTAGGTAGGTTAGATAAAGAGATGGGTAATGGCTTCAACAAATTTAGTAGTATCATCAATAGAGACGACGTTATGAGGTAGTGAATTCCAATCCTCGACGGCCAATGGTAGTGTGGAAGACAGTTGATGATCGAATTGGACGTAATTTACATAGGTGATTTAGACGTGGGAAATTACAATGGGGAGGTAATAGCAGTGAATCTTTGAGGTGGCTATTGTGATAAAAAATTCGATGGAGGAGAGAAAGGCATGATACTCGGCGGCGAAGGGAAAGTGAATGAAGGTTAGCTGATTGGCGTAATCCTGATATGCTGGTATATGGCGAGTAGTTGTTATAAATAAAACAAAGGGCTCTGTTTTGGACGGATTCTAGATAATTTGCAAGGTAGGGCTGCCATGGGGACCATATAGATGAGGCGTATTCTAACTTCGATCTTATAAGATTAGTATACGCTAGTCGTTTTACGGAGGGTGTAGCAAGTTTGAGGTTACTGCGCAAATATCCGAGAGAACGGTTAGTATCTGAAATAACAGAAGTTATGTGAGTAGTCCATGATAGGTCAGGGGTGAGAGGAACACCCAGGTATTTATAAGATGAGCTTGCTATTACTTGAGTGTTAGAGAGGTAATACGAAAATGGTGTGGCACGCGAACTGCGGGAAAATGATAGGGATAAGCAGCACAAGCTTCCTCTTGCGCTGCTGAGTCGGTGTTGAACGGGCACTCCCGCGACCTTGATGAAGGGCAGGCCCCAACGCGGTCCGAGGTACTTGGTGAAGCCGGAACAGAAGCAACAGCATCTGCGTCATGAAGACTGTTAACGCCGGCATGGCTTTGTCGTGCCCCAGCGATTGCAGCGGTGGAAGATGCTTTTGAAGGCAGCCGACGGACGGAAACGGAAACGTCCCACGATGCGCCACCGTGCGGTTGTTGTCGGTGAGGGACCACGTTGGCCACGTCAGGAGTGAGGCAGCAGGAGCTTCCTCTTGCGCTGCTGAGTCAGTGTTGAACGGTCACTCCCGCGACCATGACGAAGGGCAGGCCCCATCGCCGTCCGAGGTACTTCGTGAAGCCGGAACAGGAGCAACAGCATCTGCGTCATGAAGACTGTTAACGCCGGCATGGCTTTGTCGTGCCCCAGCGATTGCAGCGGTGGAAGATGCTTTTGAAGGCAGCCGACGGACGGAAACGGAAACGTCCCACGATGCGCCATCGTGCGGTTGTTGTCGGTGAGGGACCACGTCGGCCACGTCAGGAGTGAGGCAGCAGGAGCTTCCTCTTGCGCTGCTGAGTCGGTGTTGAACGGGCATTCCAGCGACCATGACGAAGGGCAGGCCCCATCGCCGTCCGAGGTACTTGGTGAAGCCGTGAACAGGAGCAACAGCATCTGCGTCATGAAGACTATTAACGCCGGCATGGCTTTGTCGTGCTCTTAACTTTAACGTTAGTGGTACACGACCGCACGCCGGTACGATGCTCATCCAGATCGAAACGGGCAAAAAGTGGGTTAACGGAACTCGCGTGAGTTTCACTCCTCGTGCTCTCCGCGACCGTGCCTAAGACTTTTTTTCTTTTTATTATTCTGCTCTTCGTACGAGCGATCGTAGAAAACGAAGTTTCAGTTCCACTAGCTCTTTATCCTGCACCGTTGGTTAGTTTGCGTGCTGTAAAATTTGAGGACGAAGAGTCAGTGGATCGACGTGATGGAGGTCAATGATGAAAGCGTTACGAGTACAAGCCAGTGTACGAGTGCATGCCGTCAGTCCGATAATACAGGGCTATACTGGGCGCAAAACAAACTATCAAGTTTTGAAAAAAAAAAAAAAATAGAACGCTCGCAGAAATTACGATTACTAGCATACGATACGCCCGATCGCATTGCTGAAGGTTGAGACACCGAGGTCGTTGAATCATCGGATACTCTCCAGGCTGTAGATGCCTGCCGTCTAAAGAATACGAACTGGTGAGTGTACCAAGTACAAGTAAACGTCGAGCACTAAGTACGTATTTTGTCTAGAGCATGAGTAGAACTTGTTTACTGGGTGCTCATGCGGCCGATGTATGTCTCTCAGAAATGCATGCAGTGTGATCTCTTCTTCAGTTGCTGAAATACCGGGACAGTCCCTCACACAGCACCTTCTAGGCATTGTAGTGATCACGTCAATTCACTGGCTCCGCTTCTTCTACCTTTACAGCAACATTAAGCGATGAAAGCAAATAAAAGAAACCTTGTCTGCTTGGATCGCTCGTGGAGGTGCGGAGAATAACAAAAATATTAAAAAAGTATTACACGCGCTCGCGGAAAGCACGAGGAGGGATACAACTCACGTGACTTCCGGCGATGCCTCCCTTCTGACCGCCCCGACACCTTGCGGTACACTGTTACGTCACAGTGCACGGCGTATTTCGTATTTCTATTTTTTATAAAAAAACTACTACATTTTTACTTTGACTTGTACTACTTTTTTGTATACAAGTGTACTTTCATTACTGAGTACAAGTGCACTTTTTGTACACCTTAAGTATACCTTAAGCAGGTTGTGCTCCTAAATGTATACTTTAAATATACTAATTACACTTTTAGTGTATTGCCTTTTACCAAGAGGAAGGTCTTTTACGAAACTTGGAAGCAAAACCATGGCTTCCGCAGTGCTTTGGTTGCGCATGCCTGCGCGTTCACACTTGTGTTAGCAAGGGCAGAAAGCTTGCGCTGAAGACGGAACAGTCACGCTTCTAGCGTTACGTTTCAGCTGTGGGGGCAACAGACCGAATTTTCTTGTTTATTTTTGATCAGAGAAATCGAAGATGACAATTTGAAGCGTGCGGTCAAAGCGCTGATCAGAGCGAAGTGCTCCTGCCCAGATTGTGCTAGGCGAGGTATATTTCTTTGTTTTGCTTTGTTAGTAAACATCAGGGTTGTGGGGACAACAAGCTCGATAAAGCGCCCCCTGCTGTTCGACCTCCTGCCCAATAGTTGGCTCCAGGGTTGATCAAGGCACTGGCACGAGCCGGTTGTTTCGGAAAGCCCTTCTAATCTGCGAGCATAGCCGTGCGCACAAATCATTCTGCAGAGTCACTCACTCGCATCCGTGCCTTGGCCAGCTCTGAAGCCAGCTTGTGAGTTAGAGTATAGCTAGATTATCTAGTTAAAACCTAGATTGCGTTAACGTCAAATCAAAACACGGGAAGCCGCTGGGTTAAATGTCTGGTGTATCAACTGGGAGAGAGAGAAAAAAAAAACCAGTATCGAAGCATGCAAGCTGGAGCACTCTGCGAATAACCTTTCAGAGGTATAAAACAATGAGTGCAACTTTGGTGCTTTCGGCCCAACCATCTCTCAGTTCTGTTTTCATTGTTTCTAAGCTTTTTTGTTTCTGTATTTGTCTGAAGCACGTGTGAAAGAGCGTCTCACTGCTCCAGCTGGCAGGGGCTCCGACGTCACATTTCCGTCGCGGTTGCCTTGTCACCCGGTCTAAATTATGGGAACCGCAACAGTTGTGAAGCTCGGACCCGTTGCTAGCCTGAGAGCAGACAATCGCCAGCAAAAGGTTTACGGTGTCTTGTGCGCTCGTCGTTCTCGCCTTCTGTCGCGCGTGGACGAAAAGCGATGTCCCCTTCGCCATGCGCCCCTCAGGGCCGACGGCGAAGGGGACATCGTGACGAGAACGACAGGCGTACGAACCTTTGCTGGTGATCACTTGTTTTTGTGGTTTCCTCACGGGCTATAGGAAGTATTCACTGGCGGCCATAGCTGTGTGCACGACTGCTGAGCGCGTGCTGATGGCGAGCTTCCACAGTTGTTTTGTAACGTGCATTCCGCACCCTCAAGATTGCCTGTCTTAGCAGCCTATTAATGTTGGCTCGTTCAGAGCATGCGCTCTAGACATCACCCACAAATATGGCGCCCAATGAATAATCTTTATACGCGGGGACAATTTTTTACTGGCGTTTCCGAAAAAGTCAGGGGCGCGCGAGCACAGCTGTGTGGGTTCCCGCGCCCGAGCACGCGGGAACCCACAGCTTTGGCTTCTTTTCCAAGAAAAGTTGTCCCCAAGTATATCAAAGGGCCCGAACGCCACACAGCCCATTTTTACAATGATTAGGGCTCTAGTTATTGTGTGACTTGGTTTGTATGTTAAGTAGCCTATGCATATTTCGTCTCGAGAATAGCCTAACATATTTCAGTTTCGCGGCCCCTGAGAGCGTGCTAACCATGAGCTCTCTGCTCCGGCAGTCCATACGCACAGTTGCGTTTGAGTGCATTGGGTCGACAAACGGCCGCGAGTCATCGGTGCACCCGTGCCGTGCTTCGTATACAGTTGAACAAGTCACTGACCTTTTGCAAAAAAAGAAAAAGAGAGTGTTGTTTTTTCGCGAAAAGATTATTATTTTCTTTTTGGCTGAATGCAAATGGGGCGTGCCTTTATTCCCATACTCCGTCTCACAAATATGTGCAGTAAAAAGAAAGGCACAGGCGCGTGAGTCTAGCTCAAGGAAATGCTTTTTTCGGTACGAGAACTCGTGCCTACAAGACATTTTACAAAGTCACGCTTTGGTGCTCGTGCTTTTGTCTGCACCGAAGATGTTTGTGAGATGGAGTATTGGCGGCTCCAGCGAAATCGACGCCGCGCAGCGGCAACGCCGAGAAGCTCGGGAGAGGAGGTCGTTGAGACTGTCGTCTGCTATCGGTGCTTGGTTCTCATAGGGAGCATAGAAACAAACATCGTTTCCAGTTATTATTTTTATGCTTCCGACATGTCATTCCTACGCACTAACTAGAAGAAGGGTTCTACCGTCGAAAAATAGCTTTGCTTTCATTTGTAACACCGATTTTACGCTCCAGTGCAAGACATTTATGGTGGTTCGCGTCCTGAACGACGAAAACGACCTCCATTCATCCGCTATTTTTCCTGATCAGCGAGCCCCCTATAGTTCGCTGGAGTCGCGAATAGGCCTGTACTAGACTGCCGCGGAAGCATGAACTACATCGTGGGTTGCTTTGTTTCCAGTAAAGCCAAAGCACTGTGCCGCCAATGGTTGCAAGAATTAATTTTACAGAAAAAAGAGCGCAACACTTTTTTTTTTTTTTTTTAATATTTCCACCGGCCAATTTTTGTTCCGCTAAGAGAAAAGCTTGGGGAGCTGACGTTTGAAAAAGAAAGTCAGGAAGCTCACCATGACAGTCGATCGAATTCTGGAGCCGGACGTGCAGCACGCGTTTTGTCGCGGGTGCCTTGATTTTGTTGACTCGTGACGAGTCTTCATTGGACCGTGTAGCCTCGTTTTGCAACCGTTTTCCTGCCTCGAACCTAAACTACCTAATCTTTTGACGCTGTACGATATGTGGCGCAACCCAGTTTGCAAATCGACAGTTCGAGGGGTAGCTTAATTGGCACGGGGCCTACGAAGCCCGGATGTCCTCGTTACGCGAAGTCGCAAGGCAGTCAAGTTTTCTCAAACTCAGCTGTGTAAGGGTCTTCAGAGTCGTGTTTAGAATATGCACCATGTGTAACGCGCAAGAATATAATAGCTGCTATTAGCTATACGTATATAGTTGCGCTCAGGACGTGTTGGCGCTGACGAGCCTTTGAAGCATGATTTTTAGTGGGTGTATTTGAGTATCACGTTCGTTTTCACCGAAGATGTACCTAAACTCGAGAAAACACGAAAAACATCCAACCAGTTGTGACGTCATAAAAGGATATTTCGGCTGCCAAGTGCGTGTCGCTCGAGGGATATAAATCGGGTAACGTCCGCTTTCCGAGGGGCCCGTAAATGTTCTACAGGAATCGCAGCCAGCCATTGGTCCCGATCACGTTGATCTTTCGGAGACTTGTGTAGACTCTGCGGTAGAATGCCACCTTTTTTGGACGCAGGACACCACGGGCACTCACTACTCATCTCCAACTCTTGAATGTACAAAACAACTCATCTTGAACTGCAGAAGAGCGAGCGGAACAAACATAACTGCAAAGGAATCGCACAGCAAACAATTCCCCGCCACACATGTCATCTGCTGCGCAAAAAAAAAAAAAAAAAAAAAAAAAAAACGGGGGAGGGGGGGGGGGGAACGCACGGTCGGGTTTAGCCACGTGACTTCCGCCACTCACTCTCTCCCCTCCACTTCTCCGCCCTCCGTGCGAGGGTTTCGGTTTCGGTTTCGAGCAGTTGCGTTTCTTGGCTTTATTAAACATATACGTCACTGTTGCAAAATATTAATTGGGTAGTCTTCCAACACCACAATAATTACCCCAGAGAAGTCTTTTTTCTATTTGGGGATTTTAACTTTCCAATCACCAACTGGTCATCACTTACGCTGACGAAAAAAAGTGCCGCAAATGAATGTAAAGATTTTCTTGATCTCACGCTCGACTTCACCCTCGCTCAAGTAGTTAGTCATCCAACAAGGCTCGAAAATACGCTCGACCTCGTCTTTACCCCCTAGTATATTCAAAATATTATTCATTCACCAGGACTAACCAACCATCAACTGCATGATTGTGTCATTACCTATTATTCAGAAAATGCCCACTCAGAAATTCATCACAAGATTACAACAAAAGGAGATTTTGAATCTATCGATAATGAACTACAAACGTTTTACACAAACTTCAGCAGGAACTTTTATTCGAGATCTGTTGAAGAAAATTGGAATATCTTTCGAAACAAAAATAAACAGTCTCCTCAACATTTTTATACCAAAAGTTCGTATTAAGTACGATGGGAACCACCCCTGGTTTGACAAGACACTAAAAACACTACGAAACAAAAAGAAACGCATGTATCCTAAAGCTAAACGCACTGGTCACGTCCAAGATTGGAACGCACACAGTGAACTCTCAAAGGAATATGCAAAAAGTAATAAACGGACCAAGGAAAAGTTTTTATCTTCCGACATGCCTTTCATTGTTCTCTCTAACTCAACCCGATTCTGGTAACTTCTGTCACCCAAATATCACTCCCAATCTCTGTCGCTGACAGACAGCAATAAAGATACCATCATTGAGAGAAAAAGCGCGACAGCATTAAACGACTTTTTCATTTCTGTCTCACGGACGGAGGCCTTGGCGAAGTAGCATCTCCCCACACATTGACTAGCGCCATCATGCCACATGTTGGTATATCATCTGCTGGAATTAGTGCCTTGATTGACAAACTAAAACTATCATCATCTGCTGGCACGGATAACATCAGCAACAAAATCTTTAAAAGCATCAATATTGTTGCTAGTGAGTACCTATCCCCAATTTCTCCCAATCACTCTCAAATTGCCAAAATCCAAAAGACTGGAGAAATTGGAGAATTACCCCTGTCCATAAAAGTGGTGATTGATCACTTGTATCTAATTATCGCCCCATTTCTTTAACAATTAAGCGTTCCTTCGAAACTATTAGAGCATATAATCAGCTAGAACATAGTAAGTCACCTTAATTCGATTAACCCACACCAGCACGGTTTCCGTAAAGGTCTCTCGTGCGAAACCCAACTTGCAGAGTTTACTCATGACCTACTTGTAAACATGTATAATAATGACCGAAACAGATGCAATATTTCTAGACTTCGCGATGGCCTTCGAACGTGTTCCGCGTCGTCATCTACTCACCAAGCTTTCCGTTTTTGGTATTGATTGAACTTTCATCGCTTGATTTCAGGATTTTCTCACCTCGAGAGTTCAGTTCATATTGGCGAATAATCACAAATCACCCTTTGGTAAAGTAGCATCAGGAGTTCCTCAGGGTGCATGACTCTCCCCACAACTGTTTTTAATATACATAAACGACCTTCCTCGTGGCATCCTTTGGAAAATTAGGCTATTCGCCGATGATTGCGTGATATATCGCCCACTAACAAATGATTCAGATCATATCATATAGCAGGACGACCGAACACAAAATAATGCCTCGTGTGAACAATGGCTTATGCCTCTCAACCTGGACAAGTGTCAAGTAGTTTCGTTTACCCGGAGAAAATCTACACATACGTATTTATATTCACTCGGCGGAACCCCAGTTAATACATCATATTTTTATTAGTACTTAGGAGTACATTTAACCTCATCGCTTTCTTGGGTACTACATGTTGATAATATTATAGCTGAGGCATAACGCACACTCGGATATCCGAAACGTAATTTAAAATCCGCGCCCAGTCACCTTAAGAAGCTTGCATACACAACATTTGTTCGACCAAATTTTGAACATGCGTCATCCATCTAGCACTGTTCTCAAGCTTACTTCCTTGATAACCTGGAACGCATACAAACCGGCGCAGCCCGATTCATCGCATCAGCTTATACTCGTAACATCAGTGCGACCCACCATAAAGAAACTCTTTAACTACCCTTACCGTCCAATCGAAGATTGAATTCTCGGGTATGCTTATTGCATAAATTCTACTTTAACTATCCATACTCCCATGCCACCCTTCTTGCTCCTCCTGACAGAGTATCATCACGCCTATATCAGTGTCAATGCATCAAGCGTATTGCAGGCAAAACGCTTGCGTTCAACACTTCTTTTTCCCCCACGCAATAGCCATCTGTAACTCCCTTCCCGACGAAGCTGTGCTCATTACTGACCCAATAAGGTTTCACCAGGGAATTTCCTTACACATCCACGAATCATGCCCACCTAAACCATATCAGTACTTTGTGTTTTTTACTATTGTTATTTTGACTCTATTTTTCTTATTTTTGCCGTTGTCACGTTGTCAAGTGTCGAAGTGTATTCAAGTTTTCAACTACTCCCTTCTTATGTAATGCCCCGCCCGTACCCTTAAGGATAAATAAATAAAAAAAAGATGAATTAAGCTGCCGTTTTTCGTGACTTTTTGCGCTGCTTCAAAGCTGGGAGCCTCCAGATCGCGGCTTCACTCCGCTCCATTGGGAGAGGGGAGTTTAGCTGCCGTTTGGCGTGGCTACATGGGACAGTTAATGCTTTCGCATTAAAACCACAAAACTTCCAAGAGCCGTGGAGGAGGAAGGGAGGGGGGGGGGGGGGGGGGGCAAACTGTTGTCCAGAGCAATAAACAGAGCTCGAACTACTTTCAATCTATCCGAGTCAAAAGCAGTTGAACTGTACGTAAGGTAGCAGTAGCACAAGACTACCAAACCGCAACCTGTCTTTCGGTTCAAAACGCGTTCCGGGGGGAGAGGGGGGGGGGGGGTTGTGGAGGGGGGCGCGAGCAGCACTTTAATACACAAAGAGCCGCAGCTTGGCCACCCCTGGTATAGATCATTAATTCAGCGAATAAAGCGCCTCGGGATACTTTCAATACGCTTAGATTATGAGAAATTAAGTGAACCCCAGGCAGTAGAAGCAAATTCCAGTTTTGCGCTGACAATGCAATTAAAAAAAATTGGGGTGTGTGTATGTTTATACAGCCTAGAACTTAGTCTGTCTCAACGGGCGTCATGTCTCCAAGCTGTAGATGAGAAATTTAGCCAGTGCAGTACATACACCCGCTAGCCAGGGGTCTTTAAAGTGTATCACGCAGTAGTGACACACGACCGCACGCCGGTACGATGCTCATCCAGATCGAAACGGGCGGGGTATTGTTACTAAATAAGCTACGCTTCAGAGTAACGACACTTGGCCATATTATGGATTAAAATCATGGTTGCCAGTTATCTGAAGCTTTATTTGAAATCACAGGAAACGCTTTTTCGTCCTCCACAAATATTTAAATTGTTCGCGACAAAGCAAAGCAATAATACATGAGCTTCCTAACACCGAATCTAATGCTGAGGAATTCGCACTTATGAATCAAGGCGATCGGCAGTGGCGTTTACTCTGCTCTCCACAAGCACCAAAATGGCGGCGCCCACAACTATGTTGGGGAACGAAGTACCGATACTCGAAGCGCAGCTCATTTAGTGGCTCTAGGGCAGGAGTAGGGATTAACCCCGGATCCCTGGGTTCTGCAGCGCGAGGTTTCGCTCCACGTGCTCCGAGCACAATGCAATTTATAAAGCACACGCGCTGACGACAGTATTTTAAACTCTCGCGCAATCTTTTACGCGAGATAGCTGGTAACGTAATTACGTTACTCGTTGAAGTTTCCCAAGACTTCAAAACAATTATATTAAACTTTTTTTTTTCGTGTTTGTAGGCGTAAGAATGTTTGCGCTCATCCCAGATATCTTCAGAATTGTGTTCCTCTTTTCCCCACGCAACCACTCCCGTTTAAAAAAAAGGAAGTCGTATGTTTCGCTCACAAAGTGCGAAGAAACAAAATTGATAGCTGTAGCACGGTCCCGCAATGCGGGTGGAATGGCGCCGTCATGTACCTGAGGACGGAGGTGCGACGCGGTTCATTCTCATCGCCGTCGTGGTTGGCCTCGTGGATGCCACTGACGACTGCCACCAATGATCCGTGAAGTAACTGGTTATGTGCGTTGGAAGTTTTTAAAACCATCCAACATTACGCGTAGCAACTGGATACTGCCAAAGACAGATTTCGCATAACGCGAGGAATGTTTGAAATGAACTCTCTTGAAGCAGACGACATCGACATTCTCCCAGCAACGCCCAGTTATTGGCGGGACACCTGGGCTGGCCTTTTCTCGCGAAGCACGGCCTCTCCTCGCGGCAAGAGGGAGAGAAGGGTTTTCCCATCTTCAGGCGCGCGGTGACGACCGGAGACGAGACCGAAATCTCTGCAATGTGCCGCCCGTAAAGCTCTCGCTTTAAAACCCCAACGACCACGCCCTTGGTCCCTGTGTCCAAAAAAGCCGCCGCCGTCAATGGCAGGCAGGGAGATCGACGCCATTCAAAAGTAATGTAAAAGTAGCGAGAAATAAGCAACGTGCGTAACCTCTTATAGGTTACGGTAACGTGTTCCATTCATTTTGACGTAACGTAGGTCTGTAGCGCCTTCGTTCTAATTTGCAAGTAGCGAGTAGCTTATTTCCTTACATATTTTTTTGGTAAGGCCTACAGCTGGATACGCTACAGCGGCTGCAACGTGTCTTCGCGAGGCCGGAAATGGCACCCAAGTACGTCACAGTCGTCCTCCTCCTCCCCTTCCCTTCCAGAGCACAGAGCAGCAACTTAGGAGATTATCTTCAATTTCCCTCCACTAGTTACTTTTTTTAGCCCAATAAGAAGAAAAAAAGACACAATATCTACGTATTTTAGCATTATAAACTTATAATAACCTTGTTTGACAAACTAAATGCTTAAAAACTATTGATCCATCTTTTTTATCCTTTCAGCAATTGTGAAACACGACACTGGCTACGTTTACATGGATGCGACAGCAGCGCATCGGATCCAGTTAGCGAATCGGATCCACTTCAGCCACTGCGTTTACATGGATTCGGATCGACCAGTAGCGGAACCTCGTGTCGAAGGATCATAACGCAAATTTCGTGACCTTCAGAATGTTTCCGAGGTGTCCGGTTTGCCTAGCGGCATGCAAAGCAAAGCTCCGGTAATCCCTCGCTCGAGCACTCAATCCAATCCGCTAGCGTATACATGGAGAGTCTCGATTCGGATACCATCTCAAACCACCCCGTCCCAGCGGATCGGATCGGATCCGATCCGATCCGATCCGAGTTGTTTACATGGACCCGATGCGCTGCAGTCGCATCCATGTAAACGTAGCCACTGAAAAAAAATTTAAAACTGCCTGAAGTCTTTCTTTTAGCTGTAGTTAAAGAAGTTAAAGGCCCGTTCACACACTGGCAACCGAGTAGGACCGCCTGAGACAAGACCGGTTTTTAAGCCTCTTGCGACGGCTTAGCACCTGCTCCGTATCAGCGCATCCGGTCCTACGCCGTCGCAATAGGCTTAAAAGCCGGCCTTGTCTGAATTAGTCCTACTCGATTGCAAGTGTGTGAACGGGCCTTTACGGTAACTGCCAAAAAGGCAGAAAAATCATAACACAAAGGCTAAACAATTATCCTTTTCTTTCTCACGAACCCCTCCCTACGCATGTTTGTTGACAGTTGTCAACAGCGGATAGGACAATACATTACACTTTATAATAAAGGCGGTCAAACTATACTATTATACAATAAACTGTGCGTGAACTTACCTAGCTGCATGGATTGAAAAACGACGAGAAACATCATACTTGTCGATAACGGGTGCATCCCAGTCATGGCCTCAGCCGCAGTTTGTGCAAAACCTGCCACTGAGCGGGTTCCAAGAAATCTGTCCAGTGTCCAAACAATGGGATTGCAGCGTCTGAAAGAGCGACATGCTCAACAGGGCCGCGTGTGGTTATGACCTTTCCCTGTGAAGTATGGGTTTGACAGTTGCACGGGGACAATAGGCTACTTCGAAAAATCCCTGCACGCAACACTGCACCCTTTGCATTATGAGACCTATTTGTCCATGGAGAGGAGTGGCATAGTTTCGATTTGGATAGCCCCGTTGTCGAAATAGTGCCTCACTGCATGAAAATGAAGTAAGCGCCCGCTTGCATTGCGCTATTCAGCTTCGCGAGAGCTCCCGTTGAAACACAGAGCTGCACTCATGCAGCTTCGCGAGAGCTCCCGTTGAAACACAGACCTTCAGCGGCCGTAAAGACCTGCCTATGCTAAGCGAGGAGTCGGAGCACAGCCGGCCGCTTCCCATACCTTCCTGGCAGGCCCGGCTACCACTCCGTAGTGCTACAGGACCCTCCCAGCTCACGGATCATTTAAAAAGCCTAGGACATTGAGGATATGATGGAACAGGATGAACAGCCAAGTATTATACTTCTTCCATGTGCTTTCGTACTCACATGTTTACCTGCGCTCTAACTCTAACACGTCGGGAGCCCAAGAAAACGTGCCCCGACATTTTATTAGTATTGATAGGCAGCACTTAGAGTAATATACATTTAAGGAAAGTTATATATTCGAAAATGCAGGCACTGCATTTGGTTGTGACGGGATCTTGTGAAGTGAGGTCGGCAAATCGAAAGAGAAACTTAGTGGCTAACGGGTTTCCAATGTGCTTTGCGCGGCATTATGCTGCTAGGATCGCTTCGATTTTGCGAGAGGTATATTTTATGCAAAGAAAACCAGACCCGTCAATCTCCCGTTTGAAACGGTGACCGAATTCCTCCATGCATTGTTGAATGATCTTATTGTCCTTGAGTGGTTGCTGGCAATATTGACTACTTCTTTCTTACGATAAGATACGAGTTTAACCTTTCCCATCTATGCTCCATTTCGCAAATGTCTACAGTGCGGACAACGGCACAAATGCGTGGTTCATAGCGTAGCAGAAAACCTTGTTTGAACAAGAACGCGGGCATAGAAGGCACTATCCAAAGTCACACGCTTGCGTTTGACACTGCTGATAGTTGCGAGATTAAGTATAGGCGGCCTGCCTTTGAGCTCCTGCAAAAATAACATTTCCTTATCTAGCTCCTTCATCTTTTCCCCTCTTCCAACCTGCTCTGTTTAGTGTTTTTCGCCACATTTACATAATTGTCCCTTATCTTAAATATTCTCTACTCAAGATACCTAGTTTCAAATACGTTTGGTAGTATTTTGCCATCTTAGAAATATATTTGTTCCAGATTATTCGCTACAGTGTGACCCTAGCTAAACGCTAGCTTTGCTTGAGTAATGAGGGACAGCAGGGCAAAGGTAGGGTAGGCCAAGAGGAAGGAATGCAATGGGTGAAGGGAAATTAGGTGATGTAAACAAACATTTTCCCTCGAGAGTCGAAGCCGGCGGCTGTTTTTCGCTGTTTCTTCGGTGAGTACCTACAGTAGCGAGTGAAAGATCACCTAATTCAATCGTTCTAACGCCTATCTTTCAAAAACAGGTGTCAAAACTTTAATAGACCCGAAATATCTTTAGACCTGTGATTGTTTGTTTAATGACGAATGATACAGAATATTTTGACAGTAACAGTCGTTTTCATTACACATTTCGAGACGAAGCGACCGTCGGGCCTTAGGGCTCCAAATTGCATCGAACGCGAGAGCTACGCACTACTAGACATCGCAGAATAAAGTTATCACCGAGAACAAATAAACAAATAAGATGAAAAAAAAAACCCAAGAATCGGGAGTGAGACCATCGAAGTTCAAAAGAGTGACAAGGTCGCAACGGCAGCTGTGAACATTCCCGGAAAATGTCAAATATAGCACCGAAAGGTTAGGCTGCAAGGTAAAAATCCTTGCGTCGACCCTTCTTGGTGTTCTGGACATAGAGACAAATGTTGTTTTCCATGTATGTATTTCTTTAAAAACAAAAAAGGTGCTTTCCGTTCGTCGAACAGCTGTTGCAGCCTCTGCCAAACGTACTTGAAAAATAAAAATAAAATTTGTGTGGGTATGTTTATACAGCCTGAACTTAGTCTGCCTCAACGGGTGACTTGTCTCTCAGCTGTTGATGATCAATTCAGCTAGTGCGGTACAACCGCTACCCTGGGGTCTTTAACGTGCACCACGCAGTAGTGATACTCGATCGCACGCCGGTACGATGCTCATCCGGATCCAAACGGGCAGGGGTGGGGATTCAACCCAAGATCCCTAGGTTCTACAGCGCGAGCTTTTGCTCCACGTGCTTCGAGCTGGTGTGCACTAGCCCACTCGGCCACCGTGTGTTTTGCATGAACACATAACTTGTCTCATTTATATATTCCCCAGTACGCCACTATTCTGAAAACTACAATCACTGTGAACGGTTTGAGCACACTTGAGATCCTCAATCCAATCACTCAAACCCGAGTCGTATAATGAAAATAATGCACAGAAATTCCACCAGAGTTTCTCTTGTACCCTTCTTATGACTTTGACCGGATTCAGAGTAAATTATATTTATAAATTAGAATGATGTGGATTTACATATACCTCCCACCTCATAGCATTTTGCCGGAAGTACCAAAAGCGGAGAAAAACGCATCAGGCTCCCAAAATAACAAGCGTTGGTTGAAAGTGAACCAAAAAAAAAAAAAAACATTTTGAGAGAAAGATAATTAGGAAGCAGCACAGCAGATCGCGGTCGGCCATTGAAGGAGAGATGGACACTGACAATCAAGACGTTAAGCATACTCTTGAGCAGGCATTAGCAGCTACAGCTTTTTTTGCTCACAACTATAACAACAAGGGTGAGATGTAAAAGGCTGTTAAGGTTCGGAAAGTAAGCTGAAACATACACATTGGGTGAAATTGTGAGCTTTTATAGTTTTGAGGCATAGTTAAGTATATAGAAATCATGCTTATTAATAAAGGTGTTTTCTTTTGTTAGAACTTTCCAGAGTTGCGTCGGCATTTTTTTTTTTTAGCTTTCTAGGTTGGTATCGGCGTTTTGGAGGGAGCATTTACGGGAGCAGAGCGGCCGAGAGAAGGGAGCGGTTCCCCCGCGGTCGTTAAGAAACGTCTCGGGTTTCGGGAGTCTGCTCGGACCGAAACCGGGAGAGCCCGCGCTCGGAGATGCTTGTGGTTTTTAACCGAATGTGCCTGTATATAGAGGGTTTCGCCGCTTAGGGTCAAATTGTAGCTTTATGTCCGGTGTAATAATTTAGCTGTTGGCGCCAGCCAGACTGAGAAAAATGCAGAGGACGACTCCACAAGGAATTTGGGTTTGGCGGTTGTAGCGCCAGGCTGACAGCTCGCCGACCATTGGAGAACAGTGTACCACGTGTGAGTGGTGGAATTTGAAGAAATTGGTCGGTTTCTGAGGGGAAAGGAGGCCCCTACGGGCCTACAAAAAGAGTGCGGAGAGGATTTTGGGAGATTCGGACTTTGGATTTGATTGAGAGAAATTGGAGACGGGGGTCGAGACTTCAGACGAGGTAGGATGGTCTCCCAAGTTGGGATTTGTAACTAGAGTGTAAATAAATGCACATAGTTCTATTCAAGCAGTGAGTCGACCCGCCATTCAGCGACGTTCGTGCCACCACGCTCCAGACCATCGGAGCGGAACCTGCCTCCCACACCACCGGGAGGACCAACAACGAAACTGGCATATTTTTAACTCACGGAACCCTGCTGCACTGGTGAGTGATGCTCTCAGAATATCATAATTTGTAAACCTCCCCAATAGGTCTTCGTGCCATAAGGTAGCTTGAACTGGGCAAAATGATAAATTTGTTGTTGGTCTCCTTTTTATGTCTTTATACGCAAAGGATGTGCTTTTACAGAAGCCGTCAAAATAACAAAATGTTTGACTCAGGCGGCCAGTTTTATTTCTATTGACGCGATAGGAAGCTAGGCAAGGTGATGGTGTACTAATAGCTACTCAGAAGGAATTTGAGTCTTTCTTGCTATATATCGTCATGCTCTGAAATCATCTGGGTGTCTGTAAAGCTAGCTCATCGTAAAAATGTTTTGGGGTTTGCTATCGCCCCCCGAACGCTTCCTCTAGCTTTGTCACCGAGCTTTGTGATGCCATGCAGATCGTCATAACATGGTACCCATCATTCCCTGTATTCTTGCTGGGTGATTTCAATTATCCAGCAATTGAATGGTCAACGTACCCACCTTGCCTAATCTCCTTCTCATCTGTTTGTTAGGAATTTGTTCAGTTGTGTTCATATTTTAACTTTAAACAGATTGTTTCCGAACCATCCAGAATTATACCAACAAGTGCGAGCATGTTGGATTTGGTATTAACTACCTGCCCTGAATTATGCTCAGAAGTAACGTACATGCCGAAAATAAGTGAACACTCTCTGGTAAATTTTGCTGTGACTATTCCTGTGCTGAAGTTTTCTAATAGAACCAAAGTGCTACGTAATTATCGCAATGCTGTCTTTAAAGGGGTACGGAAACAAAAATTGAAATATTCAAATTTCGTTCGGAAATCAGTCAAGCATGACGGATAATAACCGTAAATGATAATCGCACGTTTGTATTTTGAGCGATTGGCTATATTTTTCGTTCCAAACGGTGCACTCGAGCAAGCGCTCGAAGAGAAGCGAACGGAGAGCGCGATGCGTCATGGGATATCCGGCGCAAACAAAAACAGAAAGAAAAGATTCCCCGCATTCGTGACGTGGCAAGGCTGGCGGGGTTATGAGCTTTGCCCTTGGTGGCGTTGTCAACGTTGTGGTGGTGCCAATAGCGTCAACGCGTTACAACCGAGCCTTTCGAAGTACCCGTGGGGGGACGAGCGTGTGGCTGGCCCAAGGAGCACGTAGCTTCCACAGCACTGTCAGCTTAGGGCTGAACGGAGTGGGGAAAGCAACTTTTGTTCGAGTTTTGAGCGACTGGCTAATCGTCTAGGGAAAGAATGGCTGTATCCGGGTGCACAAACGAGGGTCCGAGGAAGAGGGGAGTCCACCCTTTCCGTCCTCTTGGACTGTTTGGTTCAATGCGTGATTTGTGAGTTGAGGAGGAAAGCTAAGGAAAATGTTGAAATGCCAAAGAGCGGCGCTGCTCCAAAGGAATCTGCTACGTCACGACTACGTAGCAAGTTCCCCAACGTTGCAAGATTACCTCCCCAATAGGCTCCGCATGCATCCACCAGGTGAACATTGAAAGATCGTTTATTTAGCTTTAAAATTAATTTTCTTGTGCCTTTCAACGGAAGACTGGTGTTTTTGAGGTTAGGGTGCAACATGCAACACATTCAAGCTAGAAAAGGAGCGCTGTAATTTCGTTTCCCTACCCCTTTAACCAAATCAATTATGAACTATTTTTATTTCTACAAACATTTCAAAACGAATTCGAAGAACGCGCAGTTGAATGTAACTGGATGCTATTGAAAACGAAGATGACAGAGCTCGCTAACCGTTTTATTTCAGTTCGTGTAATCGGTTACAATCCACAAGCACCTTGGTATAAGTCATTCATTAGGCCTTGTTAAGAATGGAACCTTCGGCAACCTTCTTCCGAGTTTCAACGCTACGGAAACTAGTCCCAAAACGAGTCCCGACGTGTTCAGGACTGACGCCCACCTGTCGAAGGCTGCCCAAAACGTGTCTCAACGCGTCCGTGACGTCAACGGGACGTGTGTGTGTGTGCGTGTGGGTTCGTGCGCTCCGGAAGGGGAGAGAGGCCTGGCCTAACTGCGGAGAACCTTGGCTATGACTCATTTCTGTCTACGTCGCGCCGGACCCAGCTGCAAAGCACGTGGCTGTCGCACCTGCTGCCCTGGCGGAGAGAGAGGGAGAAAACGGACCCCTATATAAGGCGGGGCGTGAGAGCTCCATTTGTTCTCTTGGATTTGACGACTGTATCGCTACCATGTAATTAAACCGTTCGTTACGTTACCAATTCTCCCACCTCCACTGGACCCCTGGGTTCTTCTCTTCGGGGAATGGTCGTCGTCACGAGCCAGGAAGCTCCCGGACGTGCGGCCTAAGCCCCGCCTCGAACAACTGGTTGGCAGCGGTTGGGATCGGACCATGCGACATCGTGCTACATCTGCGGGTGAGCGTTTGGACTTTGCTTTGAGATTCGCCAGGCTTCAGATTATGGGTAATTAATTTTGAACTGCTGGGAATCCTTAGTGTTTGACTCGTGCGCTAGGTTTGTGTACAACCTCGCGACAAGTTTTATTGCAAAGCCAAAGCTAAAGAGCAGCGATCATGGATCTGATGAGGTTACTGAGAACAGATTTACTCTGTTTATGTGAAGAATTGGGTGTGGAGGTGGAGCAAAAGATGAAGAAATCTGAGATCAGTAAAGCGATTTCAGAGAGCGCGGAAGCAGAGGAAATTAAAATTGCGTGGGAACTGCTTCAGAACGCTAAGAGCGAAGCTGCAGCTAGAGAGGAACGAGAACGAGAGCAAGCTGCAGCTAGAGAGGAACGAGAGCGAGAACAGGCTGCAGCGAAAGAGGAACAGGCTGCAGCAAGAGAGGAACGAGAGCGGGAACTGGCTGCAGCGAGAGAGGAACGAGCGCAGGCTGCGGCGACAGAGGAGCGAGCGCTGAAAAGGCTAGAGCTCGAAATTGAACAACAACGATTAAACTCGCAGAACAGTAGAGTTGGGGCTCCGGTACGAGCAAGTGAGACCGAGTCGTATCAAATGAAGAAGCTCATGCAGCCGTTTAAAGTTGGGGAAGACGTGGGCCTATTCTTAGTTAACTTTGAGAGGACATGTGAGAAGTTGAGCTTCGCCCCAGAAACGTGGCCGCAACGGCTTTTGACTCTGTTGCCCTGTGAGGCTGCAGAGGTTGTCGCGCGCCTTAGTGCTGGAGACGCGGACGACTACGACAAGGTGAAGTCCAGCCTTTTGAAGCGGTACCGCCTTTCTGCCGAGGCGTTCCGTCAAAGGTTTAGAAACGCATCCAAAAAGAGCAGCGAGGGCTACTCGGAATTCGCGTACGGGCTTAAAACCAACCTGATAGAATGGTTGAAGAGCGAGGAAGTGTACGAAAGCCGAGACAAGGTAGTCGAGTGTGTGTGCCTCGAACAGTTCTTTCGTAGCATTCCGCAGTCAGTCAAGCTCTGGGTGCAGGACAGGGTGGAAGTCGACTCTGTCGAAAGGGCCGCTGAGCTAGCCGAAGAGTACGCAACGCGTAGAAAGCTGAGCGGAGAGGAAAGCGAATCCGGCCGAAGCGATCAGCGCAAGACCTTCCGACAGGGTAACGGCTCGCGAGAAAACGGGCCCGAGAAGCCCGAAGCAGGACAAAAGGTCCCAGAAAAGAGCGCAGAACACTCGAACGGAGACGAGGCGCGGAAAAGCCCAACAGGGCAGTTCGAGGCAAGGAAGCCGTTCCTGTGCTACAACTGTCAGGAGCCGGGACACACAGCGGCCAGATGTAAGAAACCGCGGGTGGTGTTCTCGTACGTGAACGGTAGTGACGAGGACCTGAAGCTCCTTCGTCCCTATCTTCACGAGCTCCAGGTAAACGGAAAGCCGTGCAGGGTGCTTCGTGACAGTGCAGCGACGATGGACGTTGTTCATCCGTCGTATGTAACGACCTCCGATTTTACTGGAAAGGTAGTTTGGATCAAGCAGCTGCTTGAAAAGCACAGTGTCTGTCTGCCTATGGCGACAGTAAGGATAACTGGCCCGTTCGGAGAGCTAGTGACAGAGGCGGCTGTCTCGCAAACAGTCCCGTTGGAGTATCCTTATTTGTTTTCTAACCGGTCAGATTTCCTGCTGCGCGAAAGGGGTCAACAACTGGGAGAAGGGCTAGTTCAGTCATGTACGAGGTCCAAATCGCGTCAGGTCGCCCCTGTGTTGACGAGGGATCCAGAGCCAGAGGCAGCTGACGGGGAGCAAGCACTCCCAGAGTTGGAGGCAGAAAACCGGGACGAGAGGGACCAGGTTGTAGAACAGCCTGACCTCGTAGCACTAGAAAGCGTACGCCGTCCCAACGCGCCGGCGAAAAAGGCGGAGGAAGAGGGGATCAGTGAAAGATCTCTCGTAGCTCCGATGTCACGTAACTTTGGTCCTCTGCTACGAGTAGACAGAGTGTCTTTGACAGTCGAGCAGAAGAGCGACCCTAGTGTGTCAGGGTTTCGCGATACAGCTCAGGAGATTGCTAGGACCAATGTGACGGGGCATGAAAGAGGCGGATTGTTTTATCGGCGCTATAAGGACCGCATTTTCACGTCTAGAAATCACGTGAAAATCGATCACTATGACTTCAGCGTAAGAAAAAGGAAAGGCAAATTTAACGGCAATGCCGATGGGTTGAGCAGATTTTTCTGACATCACGAAAATTAGTAGGGTTGATCTCAGAGGTCTTCGTCATCCACGGGAATGAGGATCTAAGTGGGGGCACTTCGTTGAAACCCCAAAATGACCTCACAAATTGCGAAAAGTTTTTGTCTTTTGTCTTTTGTTCTTAGTGACCTCGTTGGAAAAATGAGTTTTTTTTTTGGCGACAGGGGGTCTCGATACCCGGAATTGTACCAAATTTTGGTAATCCGTAATCCAGTCTGGCGGGTCTTTGGCGAATTCCGAGCGTTTGACTGCGGTGTGGCGTGGTGTTGTGGGGGACGTTTCCGCTGATGCCTCCGTTGTGAGAGGTTTGGGAGTTTGTTTGGTGCTTGCAGCGTCTTCTCAAGGCCTACTCCAAGCCCACCTCTTCAGGCCAGCGATTGTACCACCGGCCATTCGAGGTTTCCCTGGCCCCGGAGGGGCTGTTAAGAATGGAACCTTCGGCAACCTTCTTCCGAGTTTCAACGCTACGGAAACTAGTCCCAAAACGAGTCCCGACGTGATCAGGACTGACGCCCACCTGTCGAAGGCTGCCCAAAACGTGTCTCAACGCGTCCGTGACGTCAACGGGACGTGTGTGTGTGTGCGTGTGGGTTCGTGCGCTCCGGAAGGGGAGAGAGGCCTGGCCTAACTGCGGAGAACCTTGGCTATGACTCATTTCTGTCTACGTCGCGCCGGACCCAGCTGCAAAGCACGTGGCTGTCGCACCTGCTGCCCTGGCGGAGAGAGAGGGAGAAAACGGACCCCTATATAAGGCGGGGCGTGAGAGCTCCATTTGTTCTCTTGGATTTGACGACTGTATCGCTACCATGTAATTAAACCGTTCGTTACGTTACCAATTCTCCCACCTCCACTGGACCCCTGGGTTCTTCTCTTCGGGGAATGGTCGTCGTCACGAGCCAGGAAGCTCCCGGACGTGCGGCCTAAGCCCCGCCTCGAACAGCCTCTCGCCAATAAAAAAAAAAAAAAAACACAAAGCAACAACAACAAAAACGCCTGTATCGATGCGCAAAAACGTCTCGCGACCAATATCGATGATTTATATGTCGTACCGCGGCTGATGAATCCGATTCTGCTGTCAAATCAGCGAAGCCAAATTTTCTTACCAATACGCTACCGAATATGCTGCTTAATAATCCAAGAAAATTTTGGAATGTAGTAAATACAACTGATAGTTCGCGAATTGTACTAACAAATTTGGATGGTGAACCAATTGATGACGAAGAGTGTCTCAGTATGCTTAACAACGTGTTTTCTAGTGCTTTTACGGGTGTTTCTTTTGCTGTTTTGCCTTTGTTTAGTAATTGCGAGTATTTACCCATGGAGGTCGTGTTGATTCATGATAATGGTATTGCTGAAGTTATTGAGTCTCTCAAACCTTTCTCTTCCGCTGGTGTTGACTGTGTTACTCCAACGCTTTAAAAAAAAAGCAAAAAAACAATTCATATTTCTCTGTCGCCCCGCTAAAGTTTTTCAGCAATCGCTTGACTCTGGTGAGCTTCCGGAAGATGGAAGATAGGGAGGGTGGTTCCCGTACATAAAAATGACAGTAAACATTCACCCTACAACTACAAGCCCATATCAATCACTAGCGTCCTATGCAAGATTTTCGAACACATGCTTTTCTCCGATATCGCAAATTATTTGGAATCAAATTCATTTTTTCACCGCGCTGAACAGGGTTTTCGCAAATCATTTTCATGCGAGAGGCCAACCACCAACATTCACCAACAAGTTGCAAACCTTACTCGATAATCAATCATTCGCTGACTGTATATATTTAGATTTTGCGAAGGCATTTGATAAGGTCTCTCACCGGCTCCTGCTACTAAAACTAAAAACAAGATAGGTATTGAAAGTAAAATACTAAAATGGCTTGAGTGCTTTGTCACCCATCGTCAGAAATTCGTCACCGCTAATCACGTCAGCTCAGATTTTCACCCTGTAACTTCTGGCGTACCCCAAGGTACTGTCCTGGGGCCATTAATTTTTCTTGTATATATTGTCACGGATGACAAATAATGAGGCGAAGAATAACTGCAAAAACTAAACTTTTAATGGGGCGAACTTGCGCCCAAAACAAAAAGGGAAACAGAAGATAGCAATAGAGCGTCGCGGGCGTCCATATCGGCGCAACAGCAGGATCGAGCGCTGGGGCGAGACTGACCCCGGCTCGCCACGCGGAGCACCTTTTGTACCCGCATGTGTCTCTGGAACATTCAGGCTGGAACATTCGGCGCGTAGAACATTCGCAACTCGATCAGAGGAGAATGTTCTCGAACTTACGAGAACGCCAAGGTGAAAGAATAAATAGAACGGCAGTCCGCTGACTGGAATCGAATCTACACCTTCCGCGCGACAGTCAAGCGCGGTGACCACTCGGCCTCGCATGCGCTCGCTCGCCGACGCGAGTGGCATTACTCCCCCCTTTAAAAGCGCATCGTCTCAATGCGACGTGCCGTGAAACAAAACATTAAAACAAACAAAAATAATGGCAAACTACGTAGACTTGTGCAACACAATCCTATCGAGCGTATTATAAAACACAATCCACAGTCCTATCGATCGTAGTACGGCTTGAGGCGCACGACGCGGACTTCCGGTCGTGGAGGGCGGCGTGATAAAGTCCGTGTTCCGTCGGGCATCACCTCGTAGTTCAGATCCCCAAGCCGACGAAGCACTTCGTAGGGTACAAAGTAGCGCTTCAGGAGTTTCTCGCTGAGACCACGGCGGCGAATCGGTGTCCACACCCACACCCTGTCTCCGGGCTGGAAGTGGACGTCCCGACGACGAAGGTTGTAGCGGCCAGGGTCGACACGTTGTTGGGCTTTAATTCGAAGTCTGGCGAGCTGACGGACGTCTGCCCGTAGGGCAACCACCTGGGCGTCGTCTCTTCCTTCGAGAGCCGATTCGTGGGGTAGCATCGCGTACAGCATTGTCGTTACCTTGCCACCATGCACCAGTAGGAAGAATGTCACCCCGGTGGTCTCTTGTACGGCCGTGTTGTAGGCGAATGTGACTTAGGGCAACACCTTGTCCCATGTCTTGTGCTCCACGTCGACCTACATGGAGATCATGTCGGCGATGGTCTTGTTGAGTCTCTCCGTCAGCCCGTTGGTCTGCGGGTGGTATACGCCGTGGTGCGACGATGGCATGGTGTGGCTGAGACGAAGGATTTATTGCGTCAGCTGGGCCATGAAAATTGCCTAGTCTTGAGCAGCAGGCCAATATTTTAGGGGAGTACTTTGCATCTGTATCAGGTTCATCGCATTACTCGGCTGCATTTCTAAAGCATACGAGTGTTATAGAGGAAAGGCTTCAACGGTGCACGCTAAACATTGTAACACCCATAAGCGTGTAAAAATGGTGTAAGAAGGGTGTAAGTTAGGAAAAACACCCGTTTTACACCATTTTTACACGATTTCTGAATATCGGTAGGTGTAAAAAGGGTGTGCTGACGTCTTACACCCCTTACACGCCCATTTTACGCCCTACTTGTAGCAATCGTGTCCAGGATCGTGTAAAAAGGGTGTATGGGCGAATTTTAAGCCCTTCATTCACACGGTGTGAAAGGGGTGTAATGGTGATGCTGTCAAATACACCCATGATTTCATAGCCGTTCATGTATATTGCTTTGGTGAAGCTGTTGCTGATGTACGGCGGTACAAACATCGAGTATAATTAATCGCCACACGAAGTGGCGTATGATTAGGGCGTTCTAGAGAATAGAGTTGCAACTCCGTTTGAACTCTCCGTCCGACACGAGCCGAAAATTACGTGTCGCGCGTGCATCAGTTTTATCAGTTCAACTTTGATTTTAAATAAATAATCTCCGCTAGCAAAAATGAACGAAGACGTGTAAATATACAACCGAGGCAGCACACAGTATTGCGCCGTTATGGAATTATATCGGAAAGATTGTGCCGATACCATTTTGGTCTAGCCAATATTTGTGAAAAATGGGACGGGTCGCGCCGACGCCATCCTGACATACCGTACGCGGCGCCGTTTTTGGTTGAGTGTCAAGAGTGTCCTGCGTGAATCGGCTATGCCGGCGAGGTATTTTTATTTATTGTATGCCTAAAATCCGACGTTAAACCACAAACCAAAACAAGATTGAGCAAAACGGAATCTGCTTACTTTTAACCCGAGAAAGACCTCCTGGGATAAAGCCTTGAACAAACTGTGGCGCCTTTATTTCGGGTATTACAAACTCACCTGACTGGGTTACGCACTACTTATAGCACCTTCACTGAGATTTTATTTTTGTGTGCACTTCTGAAGAAACGATGTCGCAAGACCATCGAAAATGCCGGATTCATGACACCCCCGCTAGGGTTCACGACTCTTATCTCTGCGTAATGACACCAGAATATCTAGCGTCCCGACGTTTTTTTGTTTTTTGTTTGTTATACGTGAACCCGCGTCTCTTTTTGTTTTATGCTCTCAGCGTCTTAGTTTTGTCCAGTGCTTCGACGGCTTTCAAATTTTTTTTTTTGTATTTATTTTGTGATCTCGCGGTCCGCATCAGAGCATGCCCTTCTACATGAGTGACAGTTTGATGCGCTCAAGGCTGTACTACGCAAAGCAATTCCAGACGAGTCCCATTTCGCTACCCTCCCCGGACAGTGCAGGTGGTCATACAAAGAAGCAGAGGGAGATTAACTGCTTTGTCCAACCCCCTTTGACCTCGTCTTCTGTAAGCCTCCACACCTTCTGTGTCTTCGTGTGACTGTGAACGAGTGCGAAGGCCGCTTCTATCAAATCAGAGGGGCGGCGCGAAACACGTGACCGCTCTCCGTAGGACTAAAACGCTAGGACAAAACTTTGTCACGTGACTCGCTCTTCCGCGCTGATGGGCTCACTGGGGCCGTAGTCCTTGCCGCATGCCAAGTTATGGTGAGTTGTAGGGGCCACTTAGGTCCGATTTTCAAAAAGGGGCGCCCGTCAGTGCTTTCCTCTTCGTTGTGCGTTACAGTCGCGGCCGGGATTTTTCGTCGTGAACGGCCCGAATACATCCATGCCAACTTTTCGGTAATGGTCGTTTATTTCGTCGGAGTCCATGGAATTATTGTGCTGTGTTTGTTGGACGCGTTTCGACAAAGAGCTGCTCATCGGCGGCCGTGAGACTTCCGCTGAATATGATCGACCGCCTTCAACCTCGACATTGTGTTTCCGTTGTTTTGTGCTGCCCGAATCGGATCACGCATCTATCACGACAGAGAGCTGTTCATCGGCGACCACGAAACTTCCGTTGAATGTGAGTGACCGCCTTCATCCTCGACATTGTGTTTGTGAATTGTTCTGTGCTGCCCGAATCGGATTATGCATCTCTCACGGATTACATGAGATCGCTCTTTTATTTGTAAGTACTCTGCAAGCATGCTTCTGATAGTAGTCCTGCTTCCGTCTCAATAGAACATTTTACTGTTACAAACATGAACTGCCGCTTACGTCCCAAGCAACTCCAGGTCGTTCTGTTTTTGCAAGCCTGGCAGTTTTGTCCACGTCACCAGTGCTAGAAAGCATAAATGTAGCAAGAAAAGTAAAGTTGGAGATTGAACTAGGGCCTTCGGTTGTATGATTTAAAGGGGTTATGAAACAATATCCGGTTGGAATGTTCATAACCTCACACGCACGGACCGCCACTGGTTGAGAAGCGTCTTGGTCGTGGTGAAATTGCGAGGATAAAGGGCAACTATTTCTTTCAGTCTTGCCCGCGAAGTTTGATGACGTGCGCGTGAACGTAGCTTTGCCTTTTGCAAGCTTGTAATTGTACGGACTTGCCCGCATAAGCAGAGGCATGGCTGCGGCCAGATGACCTGTTTGCAATCGTCTATAGAGAATTTAGTAGAACCTGGTTGAACCTTGTTCGAAAAATAAAAAGTGAACCAGGCATGTTTCGACTCCTTTGAAGTCATCTTTTCGTGCACTCTTTTGGGTTATTACACCCTACTTTATGGGTGTTGGTCATTGCGTCTTTTTTATTTTCCTTTCTGGCGGTGGTACACCCAATTTTGAGGGCGTACTGCGCAGTCATAACACCCAAATAAAAGGGTGTACAGTGGAATCACACTCTATTTTAAGGGTGTTCGGAATAACGCCGTCCTTTAGGGGTGTTAGGAAAAACGCCCTTTTCTTAGGGCGTTTTGCTACACCCATAAGGGTGTTAGTTATAGGACAATCCATTTACACCCTAAAGGGTGTGATAATGTTTAGTGTGTGGGTGTTGTTGCCCGGCCGCCAGTTCGAAAAGCGCTCTTTGTGTCGCGCCTAGCTCCGGACACAAAAACGTGTGATGTACGTTTGCTAATCGAACCTCTACTGCAGAGTGAGTCCTTCTCCTGTTCTAGACTATATGCGACGTACTCTTCTTTTCATCTAGAAGTTGAACAGGGCTCTTTTGAGATCATTAACAACCCCGAACTGTGGCCTGATGCTTGCATTTTTCATCCGTTTTTTGGAAAGTTGGACGTCAGTCGTACGCAAAGAGATGAAAATGACCCTACTCAGATGAACAATGAAGACAATTAGTGCCTATTACAAAAATGCTCGTGGTCTCCAAACAAAGGCTACCACCTTTTTTCCAAATGTAGTGTCTTGCCAGTTTGATGTTATTTGTCTGACCGAAACATGGCTTAATAAAGAAATGTCAAATGCAAGCTATTTTCCCTCATTCTATAACATCTATCGTCGAGATAGAGACTACACTGTAACTGGGCAAAACTTAGGGAGAGGTGTTTTAATTGCCGTCAATAATTCAATCCCCTCACATCATGGCGCGACCTAGAATCATACTCAGAAGGCGTTTGGGTAGAAATACTCTCGAATGATGAACCTAACTACCTAATTGAAAATGATTATTTCCCTCCTCTATCGGATAGCAATAGTTTTATTGAACATTTCGAAATGCTGGAAAACGTGATCGCTTTTTCAAAGTTTTGTATCCATATTTATGGTGATTTTAACTTGCCAGGTGTTGACTGGTCCGCAGGAGTTATCAATAGCAAAAATAGTCTAACAATAAGCAAATCGGCGCACCTTTTGAATTTCATACAATTTAATTGACTGTACTAATTTAACAACTATGGTAATAGTGCTGGAAATGTTCTAGACCTCTTATTTTCAAATGTTCCCATTCACGGCATAACGTTAGCCGAAATTCCCCTTGTAAAGGCTGACGTCTATCATCCGCCTTTTACTGTCACTTTTTATGGTTCTTTAAAAGCAACAGCTAGTGAAAGCTGCATGTATTACTCTTTCAAAGAAGGCGACTATTTTGGCCTTTATAAGTATTTTAAAGATTATAACTGGTTGCCCTTTTTAGAGGACGTTTCAGCTGATTCAGCGGCGAAATCATTCACTGCAGCAGTAAGAAATAGAATTGATCAGTTTATTCCTCAGCGATCATCCAAGCCCAAAAAGTACTCTGCGTGGTATTCAAAAGATCTGATTCACTATATCCGCAAAAAAGCCCACTGTCATAAAACGTACAAGAAAAACGGAGCAAAAACGTGGTACGCTAGGTTTAGCATCTATCGCTCTCTCGTGAAAAAGTTATTTAATTACGACGAGCGTGTATATTGGAGAACAGTAGAAGATAGTTTGTTACACAATCCTGATAAACTTTGGAAATTTGCAAAAGGGCACACGAGACGCGGTGGACAGGGTATCATGCAGCTTAAAGAGTGATTCGGAATATCTGTCTGACCCTGAAGGCGTTGCTAACATATTCGCAAGTCACGTTAATGATTGCTTTTCTTCGGATGCTCCTGCCGAAAGTGCATTTTTGCACCATTACTCCGACGTCTTCATCATTAACAGAGTCACTGTTAGCGAAATAACGGAGGCCATAAAAAACTGAAGCCGAAACTATCAACTGGCATAGATTCGATTCCCAATTTTATTGTCAAGGGTTTTTCGAGTGTGTTTTCATCTGTCTTAGAACATATATTTAATATTTCCCTGTGTACGGGGTTTTTTCCATCTGTTTGGAAGGAGTCGGTTGTTGTTCCAGTACACAAGGCTGGGAATACTGCCGCAAACAAGTATTGCCCTGTGTCCCTGCTATGTGTTTTTGCAAAAGTATTTGAGATTTTAGTGCACGCACGTGTGCCTTTTTTACCAATCAACGCATTACCGCCTTTCAGCACGGTTTTCGTAAGGGACGCTCAATTGAGACGAATCTATGTACCTTTCTAGATTATTCGGCGCCCTACGTTCATGGTCACGGTCAGGTTGACGTTATTTATTTTGTTCTCTCCAAGGCGTTTGACGAAGTGAATCATGCCTTGCTCTTGCATAAGCTATCGCAGAACGGAGTTTCGCCTGAGCTCGTAAATTGGTTCAAAAGCTATCTGACCGAGCGTCGTTGCGTCGTTCGTATTTCAGACAGTTTTTCTAATCGTTTTTCTCCCCCGTCTGGAGGACCCCAGGGATCCAATTTAGGGCCACTGTTGTTTCTGATTTTTATCAATGTCATTGAAACTTGCATAGCCAATTCAAATGCGTCGCTATTTGCTGACGACATCAAACTCTTTTTGAGAATTCGTTCAAAGGATGACTGTTTGCTTCTTCAAAATGATGCGACGTGTATACTTGATTGGTGTATGAAAAAGTTTGTAATAATTATTCCTGAAAAAACTAAGGTTTTGTCATACAGTAGAAAACGAGAACCTGTGTCATATTTGTATTCGATTGACGGTAAGATAATTTCACAAGTGTCTCTCATTCGTGATCTCGGCGTGCATTTTGATAGTGCGCTATCGTTCAGCTACCACGTCAGCCAGATTGTTTGTACCACAGTTAGATTGCTGGCAATGATAACTCGTATAACTCGACATTTCGTGGGTCATGCTTGCTTGCTCCGACTCTTTTGCTCCATTATCAGGTTATCGGGTCCAGTATCAGATTGGAATTTGGATCGATGGCAAGGTATATGTACATGGGTAGCGAAGCTTCCATAGAAGCCCATATGTCGAAAAAATGGCGGCCCATGGGGCTGCGTTAGCGCCATCTATGAGTCGCGGGGACACTTCCGGCGGAACAAAAAATAAACAGGAAATGACGACACTTCCGAAAAAAAAGTGACGTCATGCGTGCGTGCGGTTTGGAGCGAAAATTAAACAAAAAGAATTCCAGAGACTACAGGTAAAATGAACGACATATACACTAAAATGTCTCAAACATAGCTCTGTGTTTGAGCTTTGTTGATACTTTTTAGTGTGTGTGTCGTTTCCTTTTACCTGCAGTCTCGGGTTTTCTTTTTGTTTTAATTTTCGTTACG
>JABSTQ010007012.1:0-35478 GCA_013358835.2 Ixodes persulcatus | reverse complement strand
CACGGCCTTTTAAAGCATCCGCGAACCAGCGCATGCAGATTGGCACGCGCGAAATCTGGTTCGCGAGCTAATTTGCCAACCGCCCAAAGGCCTTTGATATAAATGCATTTGAAATTCCTACAAAGCGGGGTGTAATATTCTCCTAACTCATGAACATGGAAGGAACAGCAAAAACACTTGCGCCGCCGCTTCACCGACCCCTCGCACGATCGCCTTGTGTCGTGTGGATGAACGAGGAGGTTCATCGGCCGAATTGCCTCCGCCGATAGCTGCCGGTACCTTTAACCTTTAGAATTATAAATGTAAAAGCATAGCTTCCTTTATACTGACAAAGCCTGGCAAATGGCCACGAGAAGCGGCTGCCGGAATGAAAAAGGTGGAGCGGTAGACAATGGATGAGAGGAGAGCTACGTGACTGGCGCCCCGCTGCGGCGCGACGCCGCAGCTCGGCGTCTCGACTTTCTGCGGGGTCTCGCAGCGGACCCGAAACACATAAAAAGTGTGTTTCGGGTCCTTGCCGCTGCAAAAGCTGTGCACTGACGTCCAGGTTCGCCGAGAAATGGCTCTTTGATGCCCTGTGGTATCAGATCCTCGCGCTCCAAATCTTTGACCGGGCACTCTTTGGCTCCGTCGTCGAACTGCCAGGCTTTGAGAGCATATAAGAGGCTATGGTAAAAGTTACAAACACGCTTAGAAAGGTACGGAAGCACGTCGGTATCGGTCTCATCCAGCGTTTTTTAAACCAGGTAAACGAAGTCCCGCTCCTCGAAGCGCTTGCGGCGCACAACAGCCCACGTTGACGGTGCTTTTCCCATCCTTGGTTTGATTGTCCATGCATTTTTTAACCTCGACGTCAAATGTTAAAAGCTGATTCCACTTCCTTTCAGAATTTGCATTGCGGCAATGAACAGTACGTCAACATGATCGCAAACCACGAAAAGCTAGCCGGATGCGAGATTGCGTAGCGGATTCCTTTCCCTGACGTCACGGTACTCCTCACCCAATCAGGACGCGATGACCGCAGCGACACTTGTGCTCGCTTTCAGGGCTAATAATGCCGGAGCGTCGGCGCTGCAGGTGTTTTTTTTTTTTTTTGTAACTAAATGAATAAAATTATATGTTACTTGATTTCGTAAATGATTTCCCTGAATATGCGTAAACATAACTTTTGCAATACTAAGGTGAATAAAATTTGATGACAAGGTGTCCCTATATCCTCAAAATCAGTAAGTGGGTTGATAATACTATTCACACATTTAGGAAGAGAAGATAAACTAACGAACGTACATGTCTGTCCGTTCGTTTATGTTTTCTCCCTGAAAGGTTGTATTAAATATGCTACTCAACACAGCTGATCAAATTCAAATGTAATCTATTTAATTTCCCCAAATGCGTAGAAAGAGTAGAACCATCAAGATAATTATTTTTAATATTCCTGGCTAGAGTATCTCGGAACTGTAGCGACAGGTTCTGTGGGAATATAAGGGTGCACCTGAGCAGGATAATCTCGTTTCTACCAAGACAACACCAAGACTACACAAGACTACCCAACTACAATAAAGTCTTGCCTCATTGATAACTACCCAAGGGGATGAAAGGAGCATTACCGAATTAGTCACGAGTACACTTTATTCGGTTAAAACCATAAACGCGCTTGAAATTTTGTTGGACATTAAAAAGTGAAATCATTTGATCAGAAAAAGTTCTAAGGCCCTCGTGGAAGTATCCTTCAGAGTTCGAGAATGTGCCATTGAAGAGGGACTTATGTAGTGAAATACCTAACTTTTATCATAAGAAGCTATGAATTAGTTTGACCTGATGAGCTTTATATTGACTAAAAATTAACTCATTGTTAGTATTAAAAGTTGATGAGCGTAATCGAATACTACTAAATCAGTAAATTTGAGAAGGTCTCGGAGCACATGGCAAGGTGGTGTTGCTCTAAAAGTGTCCACATGTGCGACAGCCGAGTGAAATGTGGGTTATCAGAAACAGGAAAATCCCTCAGGTGCATTGAATTTTCCGCATTAATAACCTAGACACATTGGAGTTGCTGGTCACTTCCGGCAACTGGAAAACGCTGTCACTATGATTCAGTTGCACTCCCACAATTGTGGCGATAATGTCTACCTCACAGCAATGCATATTTGGTTGTCAATATCTGAAAATAGGTTTCCATGTTTTTACTTATTCACATTCCACGAAACAGTTTCTGCGTTCTGCGACGCGTGGCAAACTATAAAGAGAGATCAGAATCATCATTTGATTTTTTTTTGTCATAATAAAATATTATAATTACAAATTGGCATTGACAAATACTTCTTTCGATTAGAGTATTAAAAATTCGTTAACACGATGAACTAATACGTTATTTAATCATGGTTTGAATTTCGACTGTAACGCATAAGTCTAAAGGCAATTATTTTCTGGCATATGTTTGCTCACTTTTGACGTGCTAGCTCACATTTTGATTTCTTGTGGTCTTACCTTTTATGCGTATTTATTTTAATTCTCGAAAGTTAATATATGAACATTGACGCCAAATAAATGTACAACAATTGAAAATATCTCTGGCATTTTATATACGTCATCTGCGAAATGGCGCCTACCTCTTCTTGCTTATTAACTTCACATCTACACGAGCCTGAACTCAAAAACCTTGCACTTATAAACTTCAACAGAAGATATGTAATGTGATCTGCAGCTGGCATTTTTCCGGTGTCGCATTCTTGTGGCAGGAGACCATCCCACGAGTGCAGCTGCGTGAGCATTCGGGTAGAGCTTGTCACATCACTAATCGAGCAGGATTTCAAGACGAACGGTGAGGAAATACTCCACTCTTCATTGATTTTACATGAACCCCAGCCGAACGCTGACAAACGATTAGCATCCAATCTCTGTCCCGCTGTACTCTTCGGTGACCTAAAGAAAGTCCAGCACTACGGTCTCGTCAAGGCCCATTTGTGAAGCAGCTTCTGACTGTGTTAAGGTTGAACTCTATGGAGCGGATATGCGGCGAAGTACCGACCAAGTTCGCCAGCCCCTCTTTTGACGCCACGTCCAGAACGAACGCCGCCCAAATGAAATTTGTCTTTTTTTTTTGTTGTTTTCGCTCTAAGGAGTTTATCCTTCAAGTTGGCTGTTCTCCAAATCTTACTCGATTATATCCGAGTTACTCCAGAAAGTAACATCGTGTGGTAACACAAGTCGAGGAACAAGGTCCCCGGAGTTGGTTTTCGAACGTCAAGGCACGAAACCTTCGCTCTGAACTTCTGAAGTGAGATGGAGTAGATTTGGAAGAAGGCACAAGTGATGCAATCCCGTCGGTTGTAGCATGTAGTAGCGGGGAGAATTTATACAAGTTACTTCTGTTTAAGGGAATATGGACTTTGTAGGGAAAATACGAGTGTGTGGGATGACGTTAATTTCGCGAAATTCAGTCGATGCTTGATTTTTTTTATGTCAGTGGGATAGCCTAGTGCGATATCTTCTCTATTGGAGCGTCAATAATCCTATTTGTGTTTTAAGAGGAGTGACGCTTTCAGGTTTATAAATTTGTAGTATGGAACGAGTTGCCCTCTTTTGCAGCGATTCTAACTAGTCAGATGAACTCCCAGATATTTATGCGAAGTTATTTATCTAATATTGAATTCATGATAGTGTAATCATTAGGTACCATGGATACACAATTAGTAAATGTCATTTTTTAATTTAAAAGGTTAAAAAGCGCGAACAAAACAAGGACAATATAGACACAAAGACGACAGGACGGGCGCTCGTCCCGTCCTGTCGTCTTTGTGTCTATATTGTCCTTGTTTTGTTCGCGCTTTTTAACCTTTTAAATCAGTATGAACCAACTCGCCCAAACACAAGTTTTAATTCAACATTTTTTAATATATTCGATTTTTTTGTGTCACACCACACAGTGATGCTATCTGGGTTTTTTTGAAGTGCACTGCAATCTGACTGATTAGATACTTGACGGTATGCAACACAGTCATCTGGGAAAAGGCGAATTTTCGATAAAGTTTTGATGAACATAATACAACGCGTTTCTCAAGACATCAGTGACTAGATAGAGGTCTTACAAGTTATTTCGAAGTGATTCCTTTCTTCCCAGATCCCATTTATTATTTGACAAGGACTCGTGCTTGCAGTTCCCGTACGATCTGGTAAGCATTTCGTCTGCTTTTTACATTGATATACTCCGTTTCGCTTAAAGTCCAACAGCGGCGGAACCCAGGATTCGAGGAAGCCAATCACTAAGCGCCAAAAGTGTATCGTTGCGGTGCTCAACGCCTTTGTGCATGTGCTATCACGGGCTGAACCAATCACTCACAGCGAATGCGCGTCATTGGTTTAGCCCGTGATTGGAAATCCTGAAAGACAACGAACTTTGGGCGGCGCCTGATTGGCTACGTCTTACCTTAGCGTCGACCGCGGTGGAGCTTATACGGAACAAAGAATAGTTTGAACGACTAAAAGAAAAAGGCACTGCGAGATTAAAACGTGCAGGATGTGGCTTATTGTGTTCATGCTTCTTGCTTCGTTATCTGTCTTCCGAATTTTTACTAACAAGGACTGCCATTTCATTGGTGTTGTGGAGTGATAATGAGATTATCAAGACTCACCGCGTCCCGCGTTTCATAAATGACTATACTCTCAACAAAATAAACAAGGGTATCGTCTTACACCCTTTTGTTAAAAAATGCACCCACAAAACTTAAGTTCGACGAACAATGCACTGACGTCGAACTGACTTTCCCATTTTTTTTTTTCGAGGGGTGGTTATCATTCAAGCTCGTTCTCGTTTCGCCCTTCCCACTTGTCCCTTCTGGAAACAACTATTCGCAAAAAGATTTTATCGTCTTGACTAGTCGCATTTGACTTTTTCCCGTTTCGTCCTTCGCATTTCAACCCTTTTTATTTGGCCCTGTTCTCATTTCGCCCTTCTCACTTGGCCCCTATGGTTCCCTATAGGCGTAACGCTGATCGGTGTCGCTTTTTCGTTACAATCAAACGTTACAGTAGAACCTTTAAAATCCCCATGAAAATCGGCTCATAAAACCGATTCTGTCCTAATACTTGCCTAAGGAAATCGCCAAGAAACAAAGGTGTTGGAGGTGGAGCTTATCCTAGAGGCGAGAGATGCTGAGTTACTAGGCTGTAGACGCTTGCCCAGCGTCTCACATTTCGTGAAAAATAGCTACTGCACACGCGCAGAACGCCTTCCACAACCCAGTAAACAAAGATGGCAGCGCGCAGAGGGCGACATTTGGCAAGTTCTAAAGTTCTGACAGGTAGAGAATGCCGAAGTACCGCCACCAGCACTCGATCGTTGCCTTCCGCGAATAAAAGGTATGCATCGGTTTTAGGACATGGAATGTTTTACTTACACAAACGAGTCATTAATGTGATGATAATCGAATTAAAGTGCGATATAAGAGCTAACTTGGTGACTTCAAGTTTCAAGAAATTTTGCTAGTAGACGTGTCCAGTCTTCAGATATATCTTAACTGAGAGAATGTTTTCTGAACTGTAAAACTTCCGGTTGCAACAAACGGCAACTTCAGCGAGCCATTCAGTAATCTTGGCTAGTGCATTCTTATCAACATTGCCATCACACAGAGAAATCCGTAGAATGTATTACATGAATTTATTTTGCACCGCTTCTGTCATGCGCACATTCAACAAGTTTCCACAAATCTACAATGCAAAAACAAAAGTGAAAGTAGTCACATTTGTGTTCCGAATTCGGTTAATTATTGTATTTAACACAATAAAAAAGCATATTTGGGGTGTAAATATAGGGAAATATTGGGTTCTACCACATAACAAAGGAGCCTTGATATATCTGACGGTATGTTGAGGTTCCAAACTCACTAACAAAGACGCAAAGGGTTAATGACGGTAGAAGAACGCCAACTATACTCTGTTCGATAATTTGGCGAACTGTGGAGGCCAGGGCCTCTACAGGTCACCAACGGGCAAGATGAAAATGGGCCCAGTTGCGAAAACACGGATTCGGGTTTGATGAGAATCTTTAAACGAGACTGACCAAGTGAGAATGGAACAAAATGTGTAAGGTCCTAATGCGAATTTTTAGATAACGGGCAAAATTAGAATGCGCCCAGTAGAGAAAAAACTCGTTCGGGCCTTATGAGAAGGCTCAAACAAGAAGGACCAAATGAGAATGAGACGAAATGCGCAAGATTCAAATGCGTATGGGACGTCTTGAGAAACACCCCTTTTGAGATGCTTGATAACAATGAGGTAAAATTTCATAAACAGCTAAATGACGCATAAAAGACTACAAAAGACAACACTGTGGTTTTTGCAGTCGGGCTTAGAAGATCCCGATTATCTTTTTGTACTCAGTAACACGTGCATTAGATATTTTATTAAGCTGTACCACTCAGCCATCAAGTCGCTCGTGGAAGTTGGTACCGCCGGTTTGATGTCAGTGCGCTGTACTTCGAACTGAAGTTTTGGGGTGTATTATATGGGACGGGGGGCAGGGGAGGTGTGTGTGGGAGGGGTGGGGGGTAGACGGGGTGTAAGGCTACCGTTACAAAAATGACTAATATGGATTTTCAAAACAAAGCAAAAAAGCATATATATACAGGGTGTCACAAAAGAAAATTTACAGGGTTGTTTTACCACAAAAATAAACTAGGCATCGCCGAACGCTCATTCTCCGCCCAAAGGTAGCGCTAGAGGTCACAACCAGATGCCAATGTTTCAGCCCGATCCGATAACTTAATCAAAAGATATAAGTGATTTTCTGAAAATTTCAATGGGAAAATGGCGGCCGACGGAGTTTTCGAATACATAGGGCTCTATGGCACCAGAAACCGAAAACGGTCAAAAATGGGCTCCTTGTTCCCATTGAAATTTTCAGAAAATCACTTATAACTTTTGGTTAGGTTATATATATATATATATATATATATATATATCCAACCTCTGCTGCGCTGTCATCGCTCGACGCAGCAGAGGCTGGTTGCACTCTTCCTCCGCGGGGCGCGGCGTCGTCGGGGTCGAGATGCGCTCCGATAGCAAACCGAAACTTAAAAACCTGTCGAATCTGTGCGGTTTTTCAGAAAGCCGTAAAATGCTGCGCGTGCCTTCTATCATTCTGCAATTTGTTGATTTAGTGTTTTTTTATGATGCTGAGCAATTGTCTAATTGAAACCATGCCCTTAAACACAATATTAAAAAAGTGAATTACGCAAAAATAATTAACAATTAATTATCCTGGACTTTATTAATTTTCCTGAATAGGCCCCTGGCCCAGGACCAAACCGACAGAAGTTGTTTTTTGTTGCGATGCGTAGTTTTCGCAATATCGAATTTGTCCACCTTTCGTAAAACACCCTGTATATATATATACGAGTATATATATTATGGGCAGAGACAGCCAGATATGGCAGATTTTATATAGAAGGTCATATCTGGCCTGGCAACATCTGCCCAAATCCTGGTATGCCCATATCTGGAGACACCAAGTAAATATTTATCAGTTTCAGTCATATAAGACCCATTAAGATTGTCCTTATATGGGTATAAGAAAATTAATAAATAGAATATTGTATTCTATAGTGTTTATGTGAGAAAAACACCAATAACGACGAAACACGTTCGAAACCTTTATTATGTCAACAATATTGTTTGTCGCCCCCCGCATCTCACTCAACTACACAATTGTTTTCTGAGAGTGTATAGTAAACGTGGCGGTCGACATCCTGCCGTGGAACGCAGTTCCGCTTTGTGCTTGCTGACAGTATCAAGCATTTGTAAAAAAAGAAAACGATAAAATTACTGACTGGCCGTTCCTCTTTCTAGTTTTAAATACAATTTGAAGGAAGCATTTTTTTACAATAAGAAAGCATCACGGAAATATGGTTGGCTTCCTGAGACAATCACTCTTACTAATGTTTTCGTTATATCCAAACATTTGTTTACTTATGAACGTAATTAAAAATACGTAATTTCAAAGTTCGCACGTCAAGCGCAAAAATTGCTTGCGTTCTTCGCTGGTCATTGTTTCTCGAGAGATTCATAGCATTACTAAATTCGTCTTTTACTTCCCAGTTCCTTCTATAAAAGGTCAAAAAGACTGCAAAGGGATATAAATACAACACATTCCCAGTGAAATAATCAATGTGAATCCAGAAGAACGTCAGAATGCAGAGTAACATTTTGTGGATCGTCGTCCTCGCAGCGTTTGGTTAGTATGGATTTAACAGTGCAGCACATGTTTTTACTATTTGCATGTAATCTTTTACTTTGCTTTGCCTTATTTATTTTTGTAGTAGAATCTAGGACTGCCAGATTTTACTTTTAAAGAACACTTTACACTTTAATTAAATTTTGTTTTAGCTTGCGGCTGTCCGCAGCGGATATTACCCATTCCAGCCAGTCCAGCGCTGTGGACATATTCACACGCCCACACGTCGTTGCGCTCATCCCGAAGGTCATGTTACACTCAATCGGTGTTAGAATAGCTTCAATGGCACGTAGTGCCCTCTGCGGCTCATCGCACGTCGAAACAAAGTATAGTCAAATATTAAAAGTACACTATTAATTTATTTCTACTTGGGTTTTCTTTTTTTTTTAGATTTTGATTCAATTTTTTCACGACAAACAGATATAATGATTATTTTGACAATACACGAACGTACTTGCCTGCATAGAAAACGAAGTTGATAATTTTTTGTTTTGTTTTACACCTACCATGTATGTCTTTAATCGGTTGACATTTCTTAGATTTATGCCTTTTAACAAGGACTTCACTCAAAACTTTACGCACTTGAGCGGGGTGCAAGACTTATTAGAAATAATTAACTTTGAAATAAGTAAACACTTTTTACTGGAGACAATATTTACATGCGCAACATTCTAGAAAACTTGTCCTTGTAAAACTGCCGCCGTTCGAATTTACATGTTCTATATATGTTATTATCGATTTAGTTCGTGTATCTCTCTCATCGTGCAGATACCGCGGCACTGTCAGTTTTAATATGGTAAATTTTCATTATACTTCTTTGTAATTACGAGCTACGAGCACCCAAGTCACATGCAGAGAACTCTGATTAGCTAGAACAATACTAAAAAATTATTCGTTCTGCGCCATAAAAATGGAAACGGTCATCTAAGAAAGCCTTTATACTCCAATGCAGCTTATGTGCCACCATTCATGTGTGTGTTTGTCTTCCTTCAGTCTTCCCTAAAGTTCCAAGTCCCGTGAAATGTCAAAATATCAAATGACATGTAAAATATTTTTATAGAACAAATTTTGCCTTTATAATTTTTACAAAAGCGAACATGAGCTGCTCAAATATCATGCCACTCACATGATCTTTGGCCTTCATTTATTGTTTCGCCAACAGTATTTTTTTTGCTTTTCTCTTTGCGTATGTGGCTTCAGACTAGCATCGGTAAAACGTGCTTGTTCTTTATAAATGTATTTATCTCTCTGAACAAAAAAGAAAGAAAACACGCTAGAAAAAGACAACAAATAACAGTTGGTCGCGTTTTGAGAAGTGGGGCTATGCCCCGGTTCATTTTGCGATAGACCACAGTGGACGTTAGGAACCATAAGGACCAATCCTGTGCAGTGTGAGTTGCACGTGACCTCCTAAGGGGTGCCGTGATGGGCGGGACGTGTGGTCACGTGATTAGTTCATGGGGCCGAACTGGATGGGAGGGCTCATAACATGGTTAAAATTGCGCACAAACAGAAAGGAACAGTAAAGAGGGAAGAGAGAAGAGACAAGCGCAAACTCACAACTCGATGTATTGAAGAAGAAAAAAGAACAGCCCGCGGTATCAGCTCGAGCCGAGGCCACACTCGCACGGGGGCACCCGAGCACGCGGAGGACACACACCATCAACCACACTCAAACGATTGTAGAAAGGCAATTTCCTTGTCAGTTAAAGCCACAGAAGGATGGCTGACACAACGCTCGCCTAGGCGGAGTATACTGAAAGCTTCAAAAATTTCCCTAGTATGTTTTTCGTGGAATCTGCCAATTATCGAGGTTTTTTGTAAAGAAGGTGTACACTTGCACGCTTGACAATGCAGAGGTAAGTGACCCCCCACCGTGGAACTTAGAGAAAGATTGTGCTCCCTTAACTGGTCATTAATACACCGTCCTGTTTGTCCTACGTAGGACCTACCACAAGAAAGGGGAATGCTATAAACCACTCTGGTTGAACACGGCACGTAAGGGCGGACGTGTTTTGTGCGACACCTGTGTTTTGTAATATTTTCGACTTTTGCTCGAACTTTAGAACAAATTTGACCCATTGTTTGGTGGGCTGACATCACTAAGGGGACTCCATACCTATTGGCTACCTGTTTGAGATTGAGAGAAATTCTGTGTATGTGCGGAACCACCACCACTCTTTTTTTGTCGACATTACGTGCAGCTTTTGCTGCACGTAATCCCCATTATCACCTCCTACTTCCTATCCCCTTTTTCTCCCGATCCCCGCAAGACGACGAACCAGACCCCTCCATGGGTGACTAACAATGCGTCTTGCATCCCTCCTTCTATTTATTTATCTCTTATAATTTATAATAAAAGCAATATTTACATACACAAATCGACAAGCGAGTTCAAGAATGTTGTCTTTATTCTAAAGCTGAACAGCATGCGTGGTCAATAAATAGATCGGTAAATTTCAGGAAAATTAAAACATTCGTAAAAACTTCCTAACGTTGCCGTGTTTTTTTCTGTTTTTTACCTTACACTTTGTCGTTCCACAAGGCTATTAATTAATTTATAACTCCGGCTTCTGCCACCTGTATCCACAAGATGCTGGGTTCGTCATAAACGTGCGGTCGGAAGTGGCTCATACAGCTCGTCTATAGTTTCGGTATGTCGCGCTCCTGTACGCTATGCCCGTTAAGTTGGCGCGCTCGGAGTGCGAAACTCGGAACGTTGGAGCACGAGCAAAGGAGCGCGTACTTAAGACACAGAAGCACGGTACGGAGCAATGACGGCTGGTATGGTGACGTATGATGTCACGTGCAAAGCAGTTAAGTTCACATATTTCAACTGAATGTTTAGACAGCCCATGCATTAATCTGCTTGGCTTGGTGCCCCAAATAAGCACAGTCCACAATACTTACTTTTAATCACAGTCGCAATAAATATTTAAAAAAAAAAACGTCGATCGCTTGTGGCTTCGTCGCACTTTGGGATGGTGAAAATACACACTCAACCGTTGGTGTGAGGATCTCGGCGTCATATTAGCCTCCTCGCGTGTTCGCGTCGCCGTCCCAAAACACCGTGTGCACCGTCTAGCGCTCGACATCGGCCATATTCGAAGGATTGAAGTTCTTAACCAAGGCCTTATGGGCGACGCTTATTTTTCCGTCCTCGCGAAATTTCACCTTTGCGTGCGTAATACTCAGAACAATTTGAAAAATAAAACCCGAACAAAGAAATCGAACTGCACGAACCCCTAAAAAAAGACATGCAACCCAGGTACGAAACGCGACACACGAGGCACGAGATACAGTAGAGACGCGAGGAAAAGGAAATACGGGCACGAAAAGGAGTAAAACCTACTTAAATATCTAAAACCCCTAAAACACCGAAACAAACACAGCCGCCATAAGCCCACGACTCCACCGACTCCACGAGGAAGGGCTAGGCTGCCAAGCCAACAAGCCGCACGAAACATCTGGATTTGGATTTGGGTTCGACGCTTTTGAAGACGCAGTTGCTCCAATGGATATAAGCACTGAATGTTTTTCAAAATGTAATGTATTGATTAATAGTAACGGATTGCCGAGCCTTTATGACTCTGTGGGGCAAATATTTTATGGCAGACACTGATCGCGATGACAATTGCTGGATCACGCTTCCCCACTCCGCAAGTCCGGCCACCGGACGGCTTTCGTGCATGCATAAAAACGCGTTTTTGGAGCGTTGCAAGGTTGGCGGCAGCGTGCTGAAGACAGGTTTTCTACTTCTTCGCCGTCATTCGCCGGAGAAGTTTTTTTTTTTTTTTTAAACCCTGTGAAAACGGCGAGACTTGCTGTTGAGAACACATGGAACTTTTACGAAAGCGCAGTTCCGCAGCAAAAAAGCACAACTCGTCGAAAGCAAGTTTCGTCGGTCTTTCGACGTGATCCAAGATTCTTTGGCACGACGCAGTTTGAGTTGTGACATTAAGCAATGCAAGCGTGACGTTTTGCATTGCTTAATGTCAAAACTCAGACTGAGTTTTTTGGTCTAAACATATATTTCCGCATGGTCATTCGCTGAGCTGCCTTCGTAAGTTGTGGTGATTGGCTCTCCGAGTGTTGTGCGTGAAAGTAGACGCACAGACATTTTTTAGAGTGTAGGCAACAATATATTTTGATTTAATTATTTTAGTGGAATTAAAAAATGCTTGTTTGTTGATCATACAAGTTTTATGATGACAAAAGTGGCACGCGAAATACTGTAGAAACGCGTCTTCATAAAACTTCCGCATTTAAAAATTACAAGCTGTAGATTTTATGATCGATTTAATTCGAGCGTTTGAGTTGCTTTTCAAAGCGGCAGTACTTGAAGTTTTAAGTGTATATTATATTACATCTACTTTGAAACACGCCGAAAGTTTTGAATTGCTGGAACGGCGCCAGAAAACGATGTATCCACACCATAAAGATATATCAACCAACTAGGAACACCATTAAGTTCCAGTGCAGTTCATATACAACCATCCTTCTAATTTGTCTTCCTTTAGCCTGCCTGAAAGCTCCTAGAAGTTATATGTTCGAATAACTGAACAGTCCAACAGAATATTAAAAGAACCAATATTTGAGTTGATTAAGTTTCAAACAATCTACAAACAAAACATCCCCAATATTAGAATGAAACGAGAAAAACGGAAGGGGGTATGTGCCGAAAAGTGTGACAGGTTGCCTGGGCGTTTATTGAGCTCCTCAAACGATCCACTAAAGTGCCCGTGGATGCGAGTGTTGTGCTAGGTTACATGTACAATACTACTTTACAAAAAGAGTTTTTCATGAAATGAATAAAATATTTGTTGTTTAGGAATAATAAAAATTATAAAGCGCAGAGGATAAGGAGAAGACGTAGAACAAGACAGGACAAGCGCTTTGCTTGTCTTTTGCTTGTCCTTTGCGTTTTTCGATTTTTATTATGTGTAGCCAAATAAGACAAAAGTTAATTTTATTATTGTTTAGGCGTATTTCAGTGAAACAGCGTATGAAACTCTCTCACCTGGTCCGAGGTTAAGATCTACCCATTCGGGATTATCGTCGGACCGTTGATGAGTCTTATGGTCACTGTACGTTCATCGCGTGTTGGGCCAATTTATTTGTATGTTTAATATTTAATGATTAAGAAAACGGTAAGAACAAAGCGGTACCATTTTAAAGAACAAATTATTTCCTAGAATTTTTTACTTGCCTTTTAAAGCCACCTTGAGCACTACGTGTATTAATTGCATTAAGTTGAAATGCTAAACTTGGACAGGGTAATAAAAGAAGGCAGGACGGATGTTGGACTCGAAGAGCATTGCTGCACCTAATAGTAATCTGTGGGTCGTAGTACTATATATTTAGTACACATGTAGCACATGGATTTATTAGAAGTGATAGCGTGCTTTTAACATCTAAGTTTAAAAATAGACATCCTCCAAATCTAAATTCACCTGCCGGCTTTTTCGCGTGAAGACATCACTTCCGAAGCAACAAAGAGCACTTCTTAAATGATAGCAGCTTAAGTTCACTCTTGGGATCGTGTCAACTTTAATGGTCTCTATTTACCATCCATGTCAGGCAGGTCACTATTCATTATCACGAATATATTTGCAAAAATAAATAATGAATTGTATTAATCACAAAATACAAACACAATTAATATATTTAAATGCGGTCTTCCTGATTACAGTACAGAAGTAGTCGAGTCACAAAAGATTGCCAGTTTTTTTTATTATTTTCGCTGTCATAATGTTAACAATGTATTCCGCGAAGAGATAATGCTATGCATCAGCTGTTCCTGAGCACGAAAAAAAACAGAAAAATGAATGAATGTTTCTAATAATTTTTATTGCACCTGAAGGGTTCGCGACGGGCATTAATTGGGGGACAAGTATGTTACTCAAATTAAAACCCAGAAAACATAGTGCTAAGATAAATTGAACCAAGGACAACTCCCAAAACCAAGAAAAATTTTAAAACAAATGTTAATGAAGAAAACAAAATGAATAAATAAACCAAGATAAAAAACTGTCTGATCCGCGATGGTGGTGATGAACGGAGGTGACGATTCTGAAACATAATGTGTCCCCAACGTACGCTGCAGAATTAAGAAGTAAGTGTTATATTGTTTCTCTCAAAATCAACATCTTACTTCTAGGATTATTCCACTGTGGCGAGTGCACATATGAAGACAGTGAAGAGGAGTCCTCGTCGATGACAGAGGAAAGCAGATGTGATGGTCCACCATATGCTTCTAGAGGCCTCATGAATATACCAGGATGGTTTTACGACCAGAGCAGGGACCAGTGTCGTCATTATCACTTTCCTAATCCACATTTTGATACGACGAAAAACAAGTTTAGGACTGTAACAGAATGCAGGAAATCATGCAGAAGTAAGTGATGTTACTTATTTTGAATGAGTTTCCCTCATGGAACACTAAAAAGTTGTTTTCTTTTTTTCTCCGTGATTAACTTTCAAAATAAACATGATTTAACCTTTGTTGTGTAACGAGTTGGTTCGGGGAAATACAGTTTGGATTACACCGAATCGACCGTAACCTAACGCTGCACGGTTAGGACTTACTCTACCATCTCCTTTGTCAACGGACCACAGAAGAAATGCACAGCGACGGTGTGATATGGTTAGACTTTATTGATATTGAGTTGGGGCCTTTAATAAAAATTAAGGAATATTACGATCTGGTTTAATATATTTCGGATTTTGAATATTAGTTCCTCGCAAAATTTCTAGTTAAACATAAAAAGAGTAGGACGCTGTCAACCAAGAATAGATGTAAATAACAAACTTTTCCAATAATTTTCAATGATATTTCAAAAATATTTTTCTTTTCTAATTTGTGTGCAACGCACAAATCGGTGTATGCAAATTAATATAAGCAGATGAGACGCATAAAAATTCCTTATGAAGAAAGGTTTGGGACATCGGTAAATAGAAGTAGCAAAAAACCTGGCGGGTGTAAAACAGTGAAGGCAGCCCACTTTGCGCCCCAAGACATATGTCAGATGACTCAATGCTATCAGAAGAGGCAACTTGATTGTGGAAACTATTTTGGTAGCTTTTTTGTAGAATCTATGGACTCACAAACAAGCAGTTGCGTTCTGTAATTTGGTTGTTAGAATTTTTTTTAACTGATCGTATGCAGGCTTATTCGATCAGCAAGTTTTTTTGTTTTTTTTTTTCAAAGTGCTTTATTCGCATGCGTTTGTTTAAATACATTTATTTTACATTTGTTGTTTTCAAAATGACGAGCTTATTTTTAAGCTGCTTTTTATGTTTTTTATATTAAAAGTTACCGTTATTAATCACATGAAACATAAAAATAGCCTCACCTTAAAACAATATTGGCTTCTTAAAATATACTGTATAACTGCAGGATCTTTTTGCTACTCATAACTCGTTCTGATGACGTTTTTCAAATATTTCAGAGGCTTTTTCACCATTATTTTTAAGTGCAATTCTTCCATAGTTTGAATTTTTTAAAGTATTTTGTCTAGTGCGTTTCATCAGCAGCTAATTGGGGTCTGACTAGCCTAAAATTGATCTGATGCTGTTAAAAAAATGGGTAGAATATGAAAAACGTCAAAATGTTGAACCCAGATCTGAAGTAATGAAGCAATTGAAGGCATAATTATGAATATCGAATTGTTTTGAATAAATTCGAAATATCATAAATTATTTACTTGCAGTATTTTGCGGATTTTGTCTTTTTTATTTCGCAAGAGGCGCAGCAACACAATTTAATTGCTACATCCCCCACTTATATTGAGCTCGAAGAAGTGCCCAGCAAACAGGAACGTAGTGGAAACTATGAAAAGGATAGTTTGTATTTGTTCGTCTCAAGCTCAACAAGCAAGGTCGTTTATTTTTACTCGCGCTTGCATAGACTAAATGACAAGCTAGAATTTAGTTAAAACAACTTTTGGTAATATGAATCCTCCAAATTGATGCTCCTGCCAGCGTGTTAAAACTTGCTCCAGTTTAATGTTATTCTCGTTGCAGGTATTCCACTGATAAGCAAAATAACTTAATTGTCTTAATTTAAGGACGGTCATTTTTGTGGAGAATGCTCCCCGATAATACTCCAGTTGTTTTTTCACACGGAAGCTTTGTCATAACTAGCGTGTGTGCTTTCTCACTGCTGAACTGCACAGTTTTTTAAGATATAAAAAAAAAATATTCTTCAAAACGGGTTTATGCGTAGCTTTGACTTGAGTCTGACAATATCTGATACAAAATCACAAAACGAGCAGCGTGGTTCAGCTTCTGGTAGTTTACCAGGGTCACATACCGCATCACTACTCTAAGCACATGAGCATAATGTGACCATTATGTGCTTCTGAGAAGGTGTGCTGTAAATACTTTTAATCAAATATTTGTAAGATAGATTTTAATTTTTACTCTTTTTTACATTTAAGGCACTGTACCTCTCCAATGCTTTGAAAAGGCTCCACAAACCAAAAGGACAGAGGGTCTTCCAGTGTCCACGTATAATTCAACCCAAGGAGAATGCGTAGTGATAGCAGTTAAACCGGGTCAAACAGGACCCAATATCTTCAAACGTGAAGTGCAATGTAATAAAACTTGTAGAGGTAGGTATGACCGCATCCTGAGGTAACCCTTCAAATTATGTAAATTTAAATGCACTAGGCAATTTGTTTTTTTTTGCATTAAAATATTTTTATATTTTAAAGTTTCAAAGTTAGGACAGGTATTTAACGCACACTATTTTGAAAACAGGCATGCTGCGCAACTAATCACAAACTGCAGTCTGCAGACTATGTTACCTACTACACTTTCCGTAAAGAAACCAAAATGGAGGCGCTAACACAAGGTCTAATTTGAACTTGTTGCTTATTGCACATCGTAAATATTACCTAGGTTTTGCAAAGGAAATGTCAAGAATGCAAAGCAAAATGACGACTAGAAATATCTGTGATGTATTAAGCGGTGGCTTGTTTCAATCGATAGAGATTTTTCTTCACAAATTAATATTAACCAACACACAGTAACTGCATAGCTGCATATCGATGGAACAAAAACATGCCAGACTAGCTAGCAAAGCATCAAATAATTTACCACTGTTAAGAATTGAACACTGGTACTCTAAGTGAGAGGCGAACAGGCTTCCATCTTAAATATATGGGCGCAGCAGATGGGAAAGAGATTAATCGCTGCGTGCGATCAATCTCAACTACGTATTGAAGCTAAAAAAAGGTGTTCTAGTGTCATTCCTATGTAACGGGCGTAGATAACCTGCCTCTAATAACGATAAGGTTTTCTTTGCGTAATAATCTAAAAAGGTGAGGTTAAAATTAAAAAAAAATAGTTCACGATAACCTCATCGACCGCGGCGGAATTCAACGAAACCATTATGGCATACGAATAATCAAGCTCTAGACCTTTCCAGCGTCTATCACCCAGGCGAAATGTGTCGAGTCACTCAGCTGTGGCTCCTCGTATTTCATGTAAGAGAGCCATTGCTCACGCCCAGACGCGTTCCACAGCCCAGCAGAGAAAGATGGCAGCGCGCAGAAGGCGATTGTCGGAAAGGTCTAGAGTCCGTGATAGTTTATGCATGCAGGGCATGGCGAATTCCTAGCATCTCAATATTGTTTTTGTAATCAATAAGACTGCGGTATTAGCCAATAAGAACGCCGAAGGACCAATCACGAAGGCATACAAAGTTCACGTAAAAAGCGCGAACACGATAGGCCACCCCTTACGTCTCTTAGGCTGCGAGTGACCATAGCAAGTAAAAAAGTAATAAGCAACATTTTAAATATTTATGTTAACTGGCGCCATCTGATGTAGATATTAAGCCACTGGCCAAAAAAGGCTTATATGATTAAATAGAATACATCTTTCTCTAAAAGCAGTGGCTTAGTTCAGCACGCATTTACTTGGAATGTGAAATTAATAAAAGCCGGTGTGATTATAAGCAAAACAACCGGATATATTAGGCAGATATATTCTGAAGCTACCTAAACTCTAAGAAATCTCGATCGTCCGCACTAACGCACAGTACTTGGGAGAGCTTATATCTGCGATTCGCGGGGTACACGCGGCGAATGACGGGGGTGGTAATGTCTTGACCTAAAAGCAACTCTCTGCACTAGTGCGTTGTGTATGACGTTTCACCGTGGTCGGTGCCAAAGCGAAAACCGTTTTTTGGGGGTCTAAACATACCTTTAGCCCCATCGTTCGCCGAGCGCCCTCCGTAGATCGCAGCAATTAGCTCTTTCAAGTTTTGTGCGTTAGTGCAGCAGACGATGAAGATTCACATCAAAGCGGCGAGAAAAAACTAGCTTGAAATGTTCACAAGCGGACGTAGAATAATTAATTTGACCACTTTTAGGGTTTATGTGTTTCTGAGAACATATCTTGTTCACTAAAAGCAAGTTCGTTTCACTGCACTCATGTCCACGCTTGCACACTCCCAGTGTGGAGCGGGTTCCTTTCAGACGGCACTCCAGGAGTGGTTGCACTCTCCGAGTTCGTTTCGGCGCCGGCACTCCACGCGTGCATGCACTCGCTGCACCGAGAGAATCGAGCGTGCGCCAGAATCCCATCCCGTCATGCATCGCTCAGGCGAGGTGCGACAGCTGGCGAGAGCAGATGATGGGGTTCGTCAGCTACGAGCTGCCAATTGCACGAAAAAAAAAGTGTATTTCCTGCTAGAAATCGCGTTCCGCGAGAGACGGGATCGAACGCGAGTTTTAATTTTGAAAAACACATACGGAAAAAATTGAAACACAAAAACGACAAGAACACAGTCCATTGAAAGATCTGTTCTCATCAGTGTTCTTCTCCTCTTTGTGTTTATTCTTTCTCTGCATGTTTTTTATAAGTCTACCAACACGCTCCTTACGTTTTACATGAATTGTCACTTTCTGCTATTTTATGAAGAACGCAATTGACAAACAATACTCTTGCGAATTTTGAGCCGTTTTGTTGACGTACAGACGCTGACATCTTTTGACGAGTGAGGAAAGGTTCGGGACAAACGCATGCCGCAGCAGCCGCTGGATCTCACTTGTGTACGGATAGAATGTTATTGCAGAAGTATGGTCTTTTGTGGACTCACGAATGGACAATATTTCTCGATAAAGCTCGCACAACAGAACTTAGATGCGTCCAGTCAGCCGACAAACCTAAACATGGTGATTTTAACCAAGGCTTGTGTAAAATCAACATGTTTAGAATTTACATACACTAGTTACTTTGCGCCCTCGTCTTTTTGTTCCAGAATGCTCTCGATCTCACGGCATTAGGAATCAAGGCTGACCCAGCTGTATGCGACCGAAATCGAAGGTGCTTCTAAACGTATTTTTGGAGGTTCCAGCGGACTATGTTTGAAACCGTGTCCTTTTAGTGGCTCACGCTTAAAACTCATCAAGCTTCTCCGCGATTTGTATCAAAGGTGTTTCGTCCACTGTAACCAGCTATATAAGACTGGAAGGATTGCTCACCTTTTGTCACTTCTTACAAGTTGTTTTGTTGTCAGTGTGTGGCGGAGACACACGTCGTCTGCAGATATTTCTACGACAATGGAGCTGTTTTGTCATCGCCAATTTAAACACTGCAGCGACCGCATTGCCTCTCTTACCCGCCTGTCATGTCGAACAGCAGAACACTAGTTTGGGTTTGAGGTCGGTACTGTTGCTACAACATAGATGGCGAAAGCATCAACGGTGCACTCGGCAAGTTATTTCGAGCTCGGTTTTCCGTGCGGCACTCCGCAAGTGCGAAGCATTTTGGGAGAGAACTCGCACGGTACCAGTGCTTGCGAAACGAACTCGCTATTAGAAAAACAATTAGTATTCTATAAAATCGTCCAGAAGACGATATCGCGGAAATGTGAACTGTAAAGCCATCTTAACCTTCTCTTATCACGAATAATGATGTTTCTTAATAATTGCTTCAAGATCCAGAATACGGAAAGTGTGCTCCATCATATATAGTGGACTGCGACATCTCCACCGGCTACCGTTATAATGTGGACAAACAAACATGTGAAAAAGCCACTAAAAATAAATGTGGTCCTTTTGCCACGTTAGAGGAATGCTTCAAACGTTGTGCAAGTAAGTGAAATAGTTTTGTCTTTCTGTTTCATAGAAAATAGACTAACAAATATTTTATTTTCAGAACAGATATTTCATTTTATTGAATGTTTTATAAACGCGTACATAAAGTTGAATTTACGTAGAGTTGTTTTTTTAATGACACCGTTACAGATTAGTCCCCCCTTAATATCCGAAAACCCTGTATAAAACCTTTTATATAGGAACCATGCACCTCTCGTATAATCAACTCTCTCATGTACCGTCTTTACTCTCAAACCATTCAGCTGAAGGTAACCCGATTTCAGACATTGGTATTCATATCTGTAGACTGCACTTGGAAATACATCGGAGAGCAAAGTCGTTCAAGTGTATTGCACAATCCACGTGGGACCATCTGACCTCTCAAATGTGCTCTTCGCGGGTGGTCATAACGATTAGTGTCAAAAAGATGGTTTTAATATTGTACTACAGTTCTTAAACTAGGTGTCACACAACTGAAGTCAACACGGTGATGTTTTCTATGTGTTTATTGTTGAAGTGTTCTTTCATAAACTAAAAAAAACAAAAAAAACGCACCAGTCTTCCAACAACAAAAAACAACTGTGCGTTTATTTATTTATATTTCTTTTTTGAGTCAGAAGAACATAGGTTGAGCTAATCACTGCGGTTTACGGAGGGAACACGGCAAGTATTCAGGCCGAAAAGCGCTCAGTTCATAAATACAGAAGAGTTTAGAGTTAGGTCAGTTGGCCCAAATAGTATGCGCTGCGACACTCTACATAACATTTTACATGCTGACGTCCTTCTCCGTGTCACCACGCAGGCAGCATTTTTGAGCGAAAACGTTTTGCTGGCGTTTGGCTCAGCGATTGTCTGTGGAAAAGTTGACAAACACTGAGATTCCAAAAATATTTATGCATATATTCTAATATGTTGCAGTTTTTTCCCTTGGATGCTCTGCACAAAATAATGATAATCTTAACTTACCGAGCCTCCTACTCGAGAAAGAAATATGTAAATTTAATTGCTTAAACTCGGAGTGAAAAAAGAAAAAGAGCTGCGATATATTCTTTTTTCAAGAAGTACTAGTTGATTTTTGTTGTTTTACTGCGAAGATTGACAAAACGAATGCTTTTCCTCACACAACTGCTTGAGAAAACGACGCTAGCACTACCTTCGAATTTGTGTTCATGAAATTAGATAAAAGGTAACCTTTCGGTAGACATCTACCAGTTTAGGTGGATGTCTGTTCTATGAAACCTGTTTTTTGTTCTATGAAGACAAGGGTCGGCAACCTTTTTCAGCGGCAAGCCGAGTCGCCACGAAGCCGACAAGGAGGGGGCCGGACGACAAGTCGCGAGGGGGGGGGGGGGGGGGGGGGAGCAGTCGAAGAAGAGGCAAAAAGGAAGTGAAGATGTTCTCTTCCCAAGTATGGGGTGCCGGACAATTCCCATTTGAGGTCAAATCCAGTGTTGGCAGTAACGCGTTACAAATAACTGCTTTATAGGTAACGCTTACTCTTTTCGCGAACGCAGTAACGGACTCGTTACTTTTTCAAAACAGTAACGAGTAACGTGCTTACCTTACTTATTTCCAGTAACGGGTAACGGAGTTACGTTACTCGTTAATTTTTCTTCCCAAGACATAAAAAAATTACACTTCATTTTTTTTTCGTGTTTTTAGGCGCCAAGCCGTGTGAATGTTTTTTTTTTTGTTTTTTGCTTTTTTTCTTTACATTTCTTTGCTTTAGCATTTAGATGAAACCATAAAAAAGATAAATTAAGTATGTTCACTTTCGGCATGCACGTAATGTTTCTTGAAATATGGCGCTCATATGCGCACATGTACCGTCAAAACAGTAAAACGTGTTCATTCATAATAAAAAAAAGGTAACGCAAAAGTAAGATGCGTTACGTTTTATCGGTAACGGTAAGAGTAACGCGTTCCTTTTATTTTGAGGTAACGTAGATCGGTATCGCGTCCCTTTTATTTGCAAGTTACGAGTAACGTACTCCGTAACGTTTTTTGGTAACACCTACAGCATTGGTCAAAACTGCCGTGTGGTCCTTGAGTCTGTGTGAGGAAGCGGAGGGGGCGGGGAGGGGGGGGGGGGGGGGGGGCGAGCTTTTTGATGTCGTGCCGGGGGCCGCAAGAGACTTCCTCGCGGGCCGTGGGTTGCCGACCCCTGTATTAAGACATTAGTTGGTACATCCTCCAAAGAAATTGTAGGTATCTCTTAAGTGGGTCCGGAGAATGTATGCCCACAGTTGGAGCCTATATTTGCGGTGCATCTCTTGAATATAAGAAATAGGCATGCGTTCAAAGTTACGCATTTTAGAACGGTTTATATACTTTTAAAACCTACATAAAGAAACGTTTTGAAAAATCTATTCCGAAGCTCTCCGGAGTTCGCGTCTATGAAAAAATGGTGAGCTAAGTGGCTCTTTTTTTTATCTGAACTAATGCGTGATTTAAAATGTATGTTTCTTTTTAAAGGGTATATACAGAAAAAGTGCAATATTCCCCTACTCAAATCAGAGTATTGTGACGTTGTTGAGGTGAGGTACTGGTACAATTTAGAGACTAAAAAATGTGAAGAAATTATGGGATGTTCTGATGATGTTTCCAACTTCCCAACGGCCAAGGAGTGTTGGGAGACATGTTCAAGTAAGATGAGAATACTCCTTTGCTTAATATGTCGCTTTTTAAATTTAAACTCGGCTATGGTCAGATTATAATGATATAAATTATTATTTTAAGCGGGAAGTGAGCTGGTGAAGGTTAAGCATAATGAAAAGTACCCGAGACAGGTTGATTAGGCGACCACAAAAAAATAGACAAGATGTTTTGGTTTTTTTTTTTTTTTATAACACGAACTAATTTAAAAGTGGGGAAGACCGATATAGTTTTAATTGCATGTTTCTCGGACTTGCAGATTGGTTGACTTATACGTGAGACGATAACCAGACTAGTCAACTAAACCCTGACAATTCACTTTTAGTTTATGAATGGTTCAGGTGAAACTTTCAGGTTTCAAGACATTTTTTTTTAATTTAAAGAAGCTACGAAAAGAGGACGGGCTTCGAAGTATTTATCAATGTTTTTCGCGTTTTTGTTGCTTGTTTTTAAAACTAAACGCTAAAAAACACGGGGAAGTCCTAGCCAGTATGTCGCGTAGAGGAAGAAATATGCGTGGAAGAAGGACGCGGAGGAGAGTTTCCGGTATCTCGCCACCACCTAGTGCATTCGGCGAGGTCTTGCTTTGTGGATAGGATGACTGAAACGAATGCGTCACTCTTGTACGCATAATTGCGGACATAGGTCTTGGTGCTTGTTGTACAGACTACAGTGAAAAACAAATGAACAAGGGAACGTCAGTTTCTTACGTTCATCGCGCCACTCAACGGTCGTCGCCAGAAGCTCTCAGGCAGCCTGTAATGCGCTTTAAGAGTGGTAAAAATGCCAAGTTGTCGGCCCTTTCAGCAAGAAAAAACAAAACAAAAAAACATTCAGCTGATTTTTAAAGATATTTTTTTTTGTCACATTGGCCACTAATAGAAGACACATAGGGTGGTACCGAACGACTATGATCCGTCCGCGTCGGCAGACACGAGCTTGATGTGAGAATTTTCGGGAATTGTTTTGCGCCTTTAAACGCGGCTTGGTGCAATCGCCAAATGACGTCAATTTATCTCATTCGTCCGTACTTACTTTGATTGCAAAGACTCAATTTTGGTTGAAGAAAAAATGCGAAATAAATTGAAACATACGGTAACTGAATAAAATGTGTGCAGATTCGAAGCGGTGGATAAGGCTACGCCTGAAAAAATCGTGCATTTGCGCATCACTGCTTCTTTCAATCATATTACGACTGAATAAGTGTTTCTTTTTTGCACTACATGTACTGCAAACAAAAAAAAAATTGTTTTCAGCATAAAAATAAAAAAGAAAGAAAATTGTGAGCAGATATTGCGGTTTTGCTGCGTGTACGCACTAACTATCCGAATTAATAAATGTTGTCAACCACATGGCCAGGTCATCAATCAAGCCATACCACTGATCTCAATGACAATTGCTGGATTGCGTTTGCCCGCTCCGCGAATGCGGTCACTGGCGGCCATCTTTTTGGTAGAGTTATATCACCTCTAGCCAAGATACAGATGCTGAAGCCACTTGGCAGCCACCATCATCCATCCATGGCAGACGGCGTTTTGGCAGTTGTGGTGGCAGGCTGCCATCAAAATAGCGTGAGTGATATTCCGTGATTGATTGAAATTGTTTGACGAAACATGTTTTTAAAACCCGACGTGAACGTTAGCCCGGTCTTTGAGGACCCGGTGAAAGTTTCACGAAATCGCGCAGCACCGGGGAAAAGCAGCACAGAACGCATCGAAAGTCGCATCGAAAAAAGCATCGAAAGCAGACGCCTGTACGTAGTCTGCTTTCGATGCGAGCTGCGCTGCTTTCCCCCGGTGCTGCGCTTTCGTAGAACTTTCGCCGGGTCCTCAAAGACGAGGCTACCGTTCACGCCGGGTTTCAAGAATCTGCTTCGTCGAACAACTTCAATCAAGCACGAAATATCATCCACGGTACAGTGTACTAGATCTACGGCTATTTTATGGCAGCCTGCCGCCATTGCGCTGTCCGCCATATTACTATGATGGCTAGAGATGATATAACTCTACCAAAAAGATGGCCGACCGTGGCCGCATTCCCGTCCATAGGCGGTGCTGGTCAAACGCGATCCTGCAATTGTCATTGAGATCAGTGAGCCATACTCATTTCACTCAAAGTTGTATAAAGTAATGCACCAGCTTGTAGTTTCCAAGTTTTTATACTGCACGAGCACAACTGTGATGAATCCGATCACTGCAGCCACTATGTTTCTCCAGATTTTCTATGTGATAGATACCAGCAGTGGCGTAACTTGCTTGGCAATCCCTTTATTCGCGGCTAAAATCACCATCGCCGTTATATAGACGGTATGAGTAAACAATAATTCGTTCACGCAAAAAGGGAAGCGGTCATTGCTACATGCGGGCGTTCAGTTTTCACTTTAAAGCAAGCGATTCAGGTACAAAAATATTTTTGTCCTGCAAAAACAACCGAGATCTTTGCGCTGCTGTTTTTTCGTGGCACCGCCGAATTGTTCTTGCTGCGTTTCCCTGTTAAACGCAGAGAGAAAATGCTGGGTTTCACGCTGATATTTATTACAGGAAGGTTGAGGCTCCGTAATATTTTTTGTTGACTTGTGTTTTTTTCATTGTTCCCGTCAACGAAGCTGTCCGTACAAGACAGTCGCTTTTGACAGAGATCGACGCCGGCCGCAAAGGGCGGGCTATTTGAATTCAGAGTTTCCGCATTGCGATCTTACGCGGATACGTACGCACAGGTCTGACGCTGTATCATACGCTGTTATGAGCTGTTTTGCGCATCGCAATGCCGTGACATAACTTTTTAGTTGTTTCACACCCGGTGAATGCCACACGCCAGCTCATACGGCTGTTTCATCGCCGCGTTCACCGCCGAACCGCCGAGGATTGAGCTAGGCGAGGATCATTACGTTACGAAACGAGCTTCTGTAAACGCTCACCAGTGGTACCCTAGAGTATCAGTTTTCCTGTTTAACTAGGTTTAGACACTATATTTTCTTAAATAAGCGTTAATTATAAGTTAGAGATGTGCTATACATTTCATCCAATAAGTTCAACCCAGAGGTTTAGTTCGGTATCCATATAAGTTCTTGACTCTCTTACCTCTATGCCTGAATATAAAGAATGATTTTAGGCCTGCCTTTGTTGCTTCAGGTTTAGTTACAGCGTTTTATGACTGTTATATCATATAAATAATCAAATACAAAGGACTGGGAGCGCCAAAATTGTCATCTCCGCTTGTGACAAATCAGAGTTATATTGCTTAAAGGGGCCCTGCAATCCTATTTAAGACTACTTTTTTTGCGGTTTCCACGTCTCTTGGGGTTCGGCCAAGCCGGGGGCACGGAGAGAGTGACTAATTATCAGTGCGTCATATTTTAACCGGACGACGTGGAAACCTCCTCTTCCTATGGAGGCGCCCCGTGGTGTCGAACGCGCGCGGCATGTGACGAAATCGTGACGTTTTTGGCCGTGACGTCAGCCGAGCAGAAAGAGAGCTGCCCCGTTCCCGGGCAGGTCTCTCCCCTCGGACTCACCTCTGTTCCCCATATTCCCCTCCCTACCCACATTCCTCAAGCACCGCGGTTCGCGGGCGCTGGAAAAGGGGGGACAGAGGACCAAGGACATCATGAAGGAGTTTATTTGATGCTTGTTTTTCAATTTTAAAATGCCTATAACTTTTAGAATAAAGCGAATTTCGAGAAACCAAGAAGTTCCTTAAGTTACTACGTTCAGTGCGCTCAGGTTCGGTGCAAATGAAATAACAGAAAAACGCCATTGCAGGGTCCGCGTCGAAAAAAAAAAAAAAAACTGAAAAACTGAAAAAAACTTTTCTTTTGATTCTCAACAATACATGATAAATGTATTTCAACAATGTAGGTAAATAAAACAATGCATATTTAGGTGAAAAGGAGAGCCGCTGCCTGAAACCTCCAGACCTGGGAAAACTTGGTTTCGGAAGAACACGTTACTATTACAATATCACGGCAAACGCATGCCTGACGACCAAACAGGTCGCCGTTTGGCAAAACACCGATAATAAAAATAACTTCAAGTGGCTCAAGGACTGTGAGGACACGTGCAAGCGTAAGTCTTTGTTATTCGACAAAAACAAAACCCACGAGAATCCATAATATGAATTCTCGCGGTTTTACTTTTTTAACGCGACAGCGTTGCGTATCTCGTGTCACAGAAAAAGACGGCGTCAGTGGCGTGACGGAAAATTCCTGATTTGTCGATAGGTTCATGATATCAAAGACACATGACCTCGCGCGGAAATTTTGAACACCCCACAACGCTCACTTAAAACGTGACGTCACGCGTGGAATGAAAGTGATTAAAATATGACATGGAATGCAAATTAAATGTATCCGCATGTCTCAAACAATTTCCCTTCATAAAGAAAAAATTTAAGAATTTTAGGCGGGATTCAAACCCGCGACCCTTCGGTTGCGAGCCAGAGACGCTAGTGACTAGGCCACGCAAGCCTCTAAAACGGCGAAGGAGAAGGCGATGCGAACGGGGCGCAAAAACGCTACCGTATTTCACTCTTCGAGGTGAAGCTTAAGCGCCGCCCAAGTTTTTTTTTTTTTTTTTTTTGCGTCTTAATTTATTTTTGAACGATGTAAGTTCATTCGTTGATTTTCGACTCCATACTTCCACCATCTAGCCGCACCTCTGTATAAAATCGCAGTGCGCTACGTTGAGAAACCGAGTTTTGCAGTCCGTTTAAAGTGGATTAGACCTCTTCATCCCTCGCGGTGTTTAGCGCTTGCTACAAAAATATCGGTTATCCCTATTACACGAGCATCGTTTTTATTATAATTGTGATAGTGTATGTACTGCCTAAAGTAGATATGCTGGAAACTTCAATTTTTCGATTCCACGAAGGCGGTGCGCAATTTTGTTACACTATTTTTTAGGGCAGCGAATTTTGAAGAAAAACCGAAAATTCGACTTTCTGCTACAGAAAAAAAAGGCAACTCTTGTTTGGAATAATTTGTTATGCAATTTTCCTTTGACCAAAGAAGGGTCTCCGAAACCTACGTCGGGCGCTTATTGGAACTTCCTCAGGGAGTAAAACCATGAAGCGAATTTAAGGCCCTCATTGGCATATTTGAACGTCCCGCTCTTTAGCAAGCAGCAAACGACCGTGACCCTTTCGCGCTTGTTGTCTGAGATAAGACGGGCCCTAGACACTAAACCAAGGAGCCTTGACGCGGACGTACTATGGGGACGACCATCGAGGACGGCGGCGGCGACACGATGGCTGGCGGATATTGGCGGAAACAACAGGTTTTTCGGCGAAAACAACGCAACACCGCGGCGAGCGCTAAACGCGTCCGACCCCTGACAATAATCGTGCGCAGAAGTGCACAGATTGGGCCTTAAAAGTTTAATCTCCGAGAGCGGTATGATCTACGAGGCGGTGTTCGTGTACGCTTGAAACGCAGGCGGCCGTTAACCCAAGCCTGAAGCTTGAGTTAACAGCCCCCCTCTCCCCCCCCCTCTCTCTCTTTACCACGTATATCTAGAAGAACGTGCGCCAATCACAAAATAAATCCACCGCCGCTGTGTATGTCTAGTTGCCAGTGGGCGCGCACATATGACGGGCTTGAAAAAAGGCCAATCAGGTGCCCCGGATTCGTCCCATTGTTTTATTCCGTGAGGAAGCAACTAAAGGCGCCCGTGGACGCCTGTAGCGACCTCGGGACAGGTCTAATATGATTGACTGTCTCATTTTTCGTGCTGCAGTCTGGTCTGACGTTGTGACTGCTGCAGTAATTGAATTATTTTCGAAAATTGTCAGAGTAACTGGTGTAACCTCGTCCTTCGCATCTGCTGCAGCTTTTCTTGGTGTAGGTGACGCGTTAAATGACTGGTTGGAATATCGCCAGCTGTAGGCTTTCCGGTGTAGTCATCTATACAGTGAAGACAAATGAAGCTCTTTTCAACACTGTGGCGTGAAACCACTGGAGGTCTACTCTAGATTTGCACACCAAGAAACTCTGATTTTAATGAAACGCAACTTTCTCATGTTCCTAATGTGGTGACTGCTGAGGTTGACTTTCTGAAATCGTTACATCTAACTATGGTTTTCTATCATCCAGACGTGTAAAAAAGGTTTCTCCTCATCGGCAAGGAATGTATCGCTTTGCAGTTACGTAAGAGTGGCTGCGGTGGGCTATCAAAACTTGGTTGAACTCTTCGAAGTAGACTCTGCCGCAGAAACCTGAAGATATGTGTTTTCGGCGATTGCACGAAGCGTTTTGCAAGACCATGGTTACGTAAAAAATATTGTAAAGTTAGCAGTTTATGCATGCCATGAAGAATGAGAAAGGAACAAAACTCCTCAGCTGTCAATTGGGAACTATAGTTGCTGACAACAGAATTCGATAGCCAAGCCTGTTGAGGCTCTCGTGTAGACAAAAAGCGTGCTTGAAGCTGTCTATCATTTCCTCATACACTGCAGTTTGTTTGTAGCTTGTGTATCGGCAGCGACCAGGGAACCAGGTGTCAAAAAGAACCCACGAACTGGAGATTAATTGATTCCCGCAGTTTATCATGACTATAGATTTATGAAATTTTCGATGGAACTTGACATTGTTGCTGACAAGCCAGGCAAAGTTTCACTTCGTTGTCGATGTCGTTTTCAGTTGATGGGCACAAGACGGAACTATGCAACAGTTCCTGACTAAAAGCCACGACCAAGTTCCTCTCGTGGAGCTCTGCGATCACAAGCGGATGTAGCTTTGGCAGTGTCGTGCTGCCAAAGCTGCAAAGATGTATGACACTGATGCCGTACATACATCTGGCATCCTTGTTGGTGTCGTCAATGTGGGAAGACAAACCTTTTACACGCAAGGTCGAGCAAAAACTGAGGGTAGAATCATAGGCTGCGGGCTTCAACATATTATGGATCGTCGGTGGCATGTTTGTAGTTGGTGTCGTCAGTGTGGGAGGACAAACCTTTTGCACGCAACGTCGAGCATAAAGCTGAGAGTATAATCATAGGCTGCGTGCTTTGCAATATTGTGGGTCGCCGCGAGCCTTCCTCATCCAGATCTCCTTGCGGCATGGAAGGAATCAAATGTGATCAAAAACAGTTTGCGTCTATGTTGATGACAGATGTCCCTGCTACTCAGGGTGCTGCCAGACTACACGCCCAGCGTGCAGTCGGGAAGCAGCAGTGCCAGCGGTTCTATTGCTGCTTCTATAGGTGGCAAGCAGCAGTGGTTATTGCGGCCGGCACTGGTAGGAAGGCGTTTGGTTACTAAAGTAACTCTTTGACTACAGTACTAAATTTGAAATTTTTATATATAAAACGAGAGCAACAGCTTCCTTATATATATATTTTATTTGGTTATGGTTATGTGTGAATGGCAATGCCATCGGGGGTCACGTGTGACAGAATCACGCTAAGACCATGTGCCAACACGCCCCATTCGTTCAACATAACTTGCAGCGCTTTACAGGCTAAAGATGATAAACATAATATTATGACAGATTTCATTATATGTCTATAGTATATCTAAATGAAAGGTTAACTAAATATCTATAGTCGCTGAAAGCTTAAGCAACGCAGAGCATAGCGAGTCCCAAGGATGTCATTATCGCCATTAGCCAATGGGTGTGCAAAATTAGTCAATAAGTACCCCGAAAATCGAATCACGAAGTAATGTGTGAACATGATAGGTCACCCCCTGCGCTCCTGAAGAGGAAGCTAAAAATTCCTTAAATAAAAAAAAAAGCAGGAAACATTTAATGTAGGCGCCTTAAAATTTATGTTCGAAGTTTTCTTTGATCTTATTAGTAGGTGCATCGTAGTCGCCAATTAAAATTTCGACGTAGCCCCGCCAACACCTCATAGAAAACAAAGCCGTAGAGCTGATAGAGATGTCGTCATCAGCGAAGGCCAACGCTTGGTACTGATTGGACTCGATGATTGCGTGCAACGTTCGGCTCAAACTTGACTGGAAGCCGAGCGCTGACGGAGCATTCGTTTGGAATCTGTGTCCAGCGTTGGCCTTTGCTGGAGTCGCAAAAATGCCACTACTACGGCCTTGTCTTCCAGGCGGTGTTGGCCCAGCCCGTAGCGGCGCCCCAAGCGCAGGAGAGCGCGCGAGGGCAGAGAAAAACGGGCAATAGTGACGTCATCGGCGGGGTCAGGTGATCCTTGCTGGCCACTAAGCTGACTCGGGGATGCCGACATTTACGTCACGACGCTTTGGACAGATAACAGGTGTCAGAGGGGGTCGTCGCAAGCCCTGCGGTAATCGCTCCACGTATTTTTTTAATATAAATGCGAAGTACGTTTACTTCTGCCGAAGTTAAGTACGATAACTTCACTCACGGTACAAAAGGTATAGAAGTGAGCTCCCGACTCAGATTTCTTGAAAAGTGCTTCAGCTTTTCTTTAAGCTGTAGATAATAAAGTGTCGCTTTCCCAACCGCTAATAAATGCACTCGCTGCACATTTTTAAATAGTCGGATTATCTTTATTTATACACTTTATTTTTGTAATATCGTAATATTGTTATGAATGTACAGCAATGGGACAACAATATGTATTGTGAGACTGTGTATGTAGAGCGCGTTGCTTAATGTGAATGATAAAAAAAAGAAGAGACACCACTAACAGAGATGGAACTGTGTTCATAAGGTCTCCCTGGTTTAAGGTTTCTGCATCACTAATTTTTGCATCGAAATGTTTTCATTATTTTTATTTTTTTTTCAAAAACCCTTTCGTTTCGTCCGTATTTCGTAAAGTTCATCTCGTTTCTTGGATCAGATACAAAGGGCCAGAACATTTATTAGTAAAAATTAATTACTGCGCAAGTGAGCGTATTTATATATAGTTTAACATATTAAATTACTTTACAATCAGGTATCATCAACGCTTCACGCGCTCTGTTGCATTTGCTAATGATATAAGCAATGTTGTTTTGAAAATTGTAAGCGAATGCAATTTGCTTCATATCACACGTGTGAATCACCATTTATCTTGACTATTGTTCTTGAAGATATAGAACAAAAGGTCACAAATAACGATTGTTTACTTCTACTTGCAGCCACGCACAAAGATGTCGAGAAAGTATGAGACATGTCATCTTATCGCTGTTTACGTTTTGAAGCAACAATAATTTGGAAAACTGAAGAGAAAATCAAAATACTTATAATAAAATTTAAGCGTTGCAATTCTTCTCCGCAATTCTTGCCTCGATTCTTCTCGGTAAAATACAGCAAATAAAGAAAAAGTAACAAAAGGTGGCTGACGGATTGAATTTGTTAGTATATTCAAGTAAAAACAATGGGCCTAGAACTGATAGGGAGCACGGACTTGGGGGCGGGGGGGGGGGGGGTAAAAGCGATCGGTCAATATATTTAATTTCGCGTTTTGTATTATGTGTCTTTGCTATATGTACCATTTTAGCAGGGTTGTCGGCGCCCATCCTTCTTCACCCGCCAGGACCAAAGCAAGGATAAAACCTAAGAGGAGCGCTTCTTTTGTCCGCCATAACAAAACTAAAAAATGAAATAAAAAATGAGTAAGAACTTATTTTTTCTCCTCTACCTTGTTATTCCATGGAAAAGTGCTGAAAGATAAACTTTGAACCTTGAACATTGTCTCTGTATCATGTTTTGTGTACAGGGATCACGTGTGCCGTTTACCAGTCGTCTTTTATTAGAGGACACCCAATTACTCGTTACTTAATATTTGGAAGCTATGGGGAAAATCGCATCTGTACATCATCTTAAGAGTCAAGCTGAAATCTTGTGTTGAGAATTACCAGCATTAAACGGGTAAACAAATTGAGATATATATGTCTAAGTAGTGGGGAACTACTACCCGTCTGCTTCCTCACTTACAAATTTCCCAAATCGTATGATAATAAGTTTTCAGAAAACATTACCTTCGCTTTAGTTCGACAGAACAAAATTTTAGCACAGCTGACACTGTTACTTAGCCAGCACATACGGCTTAAAGTGTACTTTATGCGGTTTTGGGTAAAGTACATCTAAATGTACTTGAAGTAAAGTACAAAGTGAATCAGAGGTTATTAACTTGAAGTAAAGTAGTAACTACACCGGGCGTAATGTAATTGAAGTAAATTTTCTACAAATACTATGTACTTCCAAACAAAATCACAAATGTTTTTTTACACAATCTTCTACGATACCTTTTCATTCCCCTATACTAGGGGTCACACGCGGCCCTCAAACGTTCCGCGGCTGGGAGCCCCTCTTCCCATGAATCGAGCACCACACGCGCCAGAAGTAGTAGTTCTATACTATCGATTCATATCAGCTCGAAAAAGAGCTATGCTTTTATAACCTGTTCACGCATTTTGCACTATTCTCTTTTCTTTATGAATGGAGTATTGCTTCAGCTAAATATTTCCTTCTCTGCCCTTCATCATGTAAATCAACCGAAATGGCAATACCACTACGAGGCTTCAAGCGCGAGCACTTTGCTCAAGGAGACACCTCGACTGCACGAACTATGGCTCAACAGGAGCAACTGCAAAGATAAAGCTACGAGCTTGGGCTTCAAGCTGTCAGACGATACCTTCAAAATACAAATATATTCTTAGAATGCTGGTATAAAGATGGTCAGGAAAGCAAAATCTGCCCTACGAGGAGGTACAATGAACGGTGTGCTTGCTCTCGTTCTATTGAAAACGGCCAGAACGTTGGTGCGGTGGTGTTTCGCTACCACGATAAAAAACAACAACACACCGCATCAGTTTTAATCATGCTTCACGCAAATTATCGTGACAGGCTAATAAAACTTGGCGGCATACTTACGACGAAGTCACAGCGAATTCTAAATTTAGGCGTCACACAGCACAATCACAAGTCAACCCTTTGGAACCACTCAAATAGGCTCGACAGCGCTTGAAACTAATAGCGGTAGGTGATAGAAATGGCACTCCCGCTGAACGCGAGCAACGAACTGGACGTCAGCCATGAATCTCCCGCACATGAAGGGGAGAACGTTCAGAAGTCGAAACTGGTGAAGTTCGCCGGCCGTGCGGGATGGAAGGGAGCGGGTGACCGCGATCGACGGAGCCGACCGTGTACAGCTCCATCGAGTCCGCTCTAGACGGAGCTGGGTGCGACCGAGATTGAGCTCCGGGAGCTGGTGGGGACTCTACTGGCGTTGGTAGCCATCCTTTCGAGTCTCAGACTCCCGAACGTCTCTTCGCCACCTCCAAAGATTGACGACACGCCACCGCTCGCCCGGACAGCGGTGATCCTCGCAGCCGAGCGGTGATTTTTATAGGGTCTGCAGGATCCTTGTAAACAAAGAGGCAAATCGTTTTTCCAATCTCGTCTACGTGTGGACACCGTCTTTTACAACCGTGAAAACGGCGACGGCACCGAGGGTTCACTCCTCGACTACAATCATAAGCGTTTGATTAAACCAGAAAATATATAAATTTCAACAATGACTGACCTACTGCCTGGTCCCTTCACTTTTATGCTCGGCTTTCATCTTTGGCTGCTTTCTCTAATTTTGCTGCATTTTTTGGGGTCGTTACGGGGTCAGTGTTAGCGTTCTCCGAGGGTCAAGGTAGCGAATTTCCATAATATTCGCCAGTGAATCTTCCTCTAAGTTTTCGCACCCCATTTCTGTACTTTGCCTGTCAGAGTACGTCGACGCCCTTGGATGTGGTCACACATATCACTCGTTGAAAGAACCACATCCATAGCACCTGTGGAAGGAACCGCATCCATATCACCCGTGGACGGAACCGCATCTGTCGCTTTAACTACACACACATATCACAGCCCACGCACTGCTACTACAGAAACCCAGAGCGAAGAGCAACCGGCGACGGCAGAGCGGCAACTGAGCACGCCCCCATTCCACTGCGCCGAGGCACGTCCTCTTCTCTGGTCTCCGCGCCAGCTGTGCGCGTGACTTTGACGAAAACAAAAGGACTCGTTTTGACGAAAACCCGGCAGTGCCTGTCAGTTTGTCAGTGCCGGGGAGAGAGGGAGAGGCTGACGCGTGCTGACGTCAGCGCTTCAGACCACTGTGAGCGTCGCATACGTCACTTTCTCCCCCTCCTTCTCCTTCTCTCCCCGGCGCTGACGAACAAAAGACACCGCCGGGTTTCCGTCAAAACGAGCGTTCCTACGCTAACGCATTAAAAAAACATGCTCAAGGTAAAAATGCCGGAATATATCGGGTTTTACCCTAAAACGAAGGACCCTGTATGGCACTAGCAGATCTTCCGCTGCAAAGCGAGCAGGAAAAATCGGCGCTTGAAGCGAGCGACGAAGGGCAGAGGAACGGCTCTCCCTTCAGGGGGGTCGTCCAAACTACAGAGCCGACTTAAAGGCTGCTTTTGTGACTCCACTCCGGCCGGTCGTGGCAGTGACAGCAAGACTTTTAATAAGTTATGTCGCGTCACGATTTCGCCGGGGATGAGGTGGTACACATTTGGAGGGGTTGTAGCTGTCCAGCTTGCATTGAGGCGTAAACGGTTCAAGC
>JABSTQ010007011.1:0-64891 GCA_013358835.2 Ixodes persulcatus | reverse complement strand
GAGGCAATGCAGGTGAGGCGAGGAAGGAAGGGAGAGCCCCGAGCCCGCACATGACGCAAGAAGGGGAAGGGAGGATACAGGAGACAGGCCAGGTCAGGCAAGAGGGACTGATGTCACCTCTGACAGGTCAAAGAAACTCCCAGATCGAAAATGTAACCCAGAAGGTGGTAGACGAGGACAGCGAAGTGATAGACCAGAATGGGGAGACGGCAATCAGGGTAGAAAACAAAGAAAGGACAGAAACTGAGGAAGTGACAAGCATGGACATAGAAAAGACGGACAACCCAGGGGCAAGGACAAAGATTGCCTTCCTGCTAGGCGATGCCAATGCAGAGAAACTAAAGCCTGTTCTGGAGGAGGAAGTGAAGGATGCTAGAATGAAGACGTGGTTCAAGTCAAGGGCAACTTTGGGACAAACTCTGGAACAAGCAAGAGATCTGAAAGAACTAGATGAAGGAAAAAGAGCCCTTGTAGTCATCCACGCAGGCATGGAGGATGTCATGAGTGGACAGGAGGTCACCAGCACAATCGAAACGACAAGGATCCAGCTGAAGGAACTGCTGGAGAAGTCGCAATGGCACTGCTATGCAATATGTGCGGTACCTATGATACAAACAAGAGGACAAGAGACCTTGCAGAGAGCAACGGAACTTAACGACAGCCTGAGGAGACTATGCAGAGAGATGGGCCCACGAGTGGATTTTGTCCCAGTGACGGGAATGTGGAATAGACCAGGTTGGCTGCAAGGGACACAGTACTCAAAGGAGGCAGCAGAACATGTGACGACGAGAATGAGCGCTAGGTTTCGGGCTTTTTTAGAGACCCCAAGGGGGCCCAAAACGCCGAGGAGAAAAGAAAGCAAACGAGATCAACTGGAAGGGCTGCTGAGAGCCTTGATGGAACAGCTGAAAAGCGGTTAGACGAGGGGTGTGACGAGCCTGGGGCAGAGGGGCCAGGACAGGCAGCGGAGCAGGGGAGACTAAGGAGAGTGAACTTGAATTCGTTTGGTGAAGGCATCAGAAAAAAGAGACATAGAAGAGGACGTAAACGCAGGGAGAAACTCAATCTTGCTTTCTTGAACATACAGGGGGGTCGAACAGAAAGGAAATGGGAAGAGATATACAACCACATGCGGCAAGAACGGATAGCCCTGTTTGGGGTGGTGGAAACCCACCTTAGGGGGGAAGAGGTACCACCTCATGACCAAGACTTTGTGTGGGAGGGCTGCAACCGAACAACGGAGGACCGAAGAGGAGGGGGCATTGGATGTCTTTGGAGCAAAATGCAACAATGGACCAGAAGGACCCATGAATGTAAAGAGCACATGTGGATGCTGGGAAAGCTGATGGGCAGACCGGTGGCCATAGCAGTGGTGTATTTTTGGTCGGGGAGCCAAGAAGAAATGAACCAAAAAATTTATGAATGCCTAATGCAGGACATACAAGAGCTGCAGGGGCAGCACGAGGTGATTGTGTTGGGGGACTTTAACGGACATCTAGAGGAACTAGATGGGAAGACTGATGCCAATGGCAGGCGACTGATGGACCTAGCTAGACGAAACAACCTGGTGGTAAGCAACCTGGAGGAGAAATGTGAGGGAACTGTCACATGGGCAGCAAGGGATCAATGCTCGAGCATAGACTATAGCCTACTGTCACCTAGAATATACGACAGGCTGACAAGCATGAAGATAGATGAGGATGGCTTGGGCAACCTGGGGAGCGACCACAATCGCCTCAGATTGATCTTTGAAACTCATGTGGACAAAACAGAGAAGGGAAAACAGGAACATAGAACAGGACACCCAACAGAGAGGGAGATAGAGAAAATAGCGACAGTGCTGGAGGGCTTGAGCATACCTCTCAAAGGATATAAAGACATGGAAAATGTAATGAAAAATGCCCTGGAGGAGCAGATCCGTTCACGACCCCGACAGAAGCGAAGACCGAAGGCTTGGTGGAACCACGAGGTGGACATAGCGGTGAAAAGAAGAAGAGCGGCGAGCCGGTACCACCGCGGAATTGTAAAGAGGGGCAGGCGAGAGGAAGTCAACAGAGCCTGGGAACTCTTCAGAAACTGCAAGCAGAAGGCAGCTGCATGCATCCAGGCCAGTATACAACGGTGTGATCAACGATTTATGGAGGAACTTCGGAGAGCTGGAAAGAGTGCACCACAGCGCTTCTGGAGGAGACTACGGGGGGAGGCCAGGTCAACGAGCCACACCCAGATGTTGAAACAGCCGGAAACCGGAGCAGAGATGTTGGGGGTGCAATGCATCCCTCTCATAGAAGAATGGTACGGGAACATGATCGGGGCAGAAGAACCAGTGTCTGTGGAGGGAGATCAGGAAATCCCTGATCTGGACAATAAGGACCAGGGGCCGCCGGCGGAGCTTAGAGTAAGACCCACAGATGGGGAGCTATCAAGAGCGGCACGGAGGGTTGACGCAAAGACTGCAATGGGAAGCGATGGGATCCCCATGTCACTTATTCAGGGTCTGGGACCGAGAATGCGAGCCTTGGTGGCCGAAAGTCTCACAGAGATCCTCGCAGATGCCCAAGTACCGGAGACATGGAAAGAAACAAGAATGAAGCTCTTGTACAAGGGAAAAGGCGAAAAGGCTGAACTCGGTAACTACCGGCCAATCAGCATCACATCAGTGCTTTACAGAATGTGCACTCAGATTATCAGAACGAGACTGCAGAAATGGGCCGAGGAAACGGAAGTGCTGGGAGAGCTGCAGAACGGTTTTCGAACAGGAAGATGCATAGAAGACAACCTATTTGTGGTAACACAGTGCATCGAAGTGGCAGCCCAGGAGGGCAGACCACTTTACGCAGCATTCCTGGACATTTCCAAGGCATACGACACGGTGGACCGGAACATACTCTGGAGTCGACTTCGAGGGCTAGGAATAAACGAGGCAGATGTGAATCTGCTGCAGGCACTGTATGATGGGGTCTCGGTGCGGATTGAGTGGGAGGACCACATGACCAAACGTCTACCAGTACCCAGGGGCCTGAGACAAGGATGCCCACTATCTCCCTTGCTATTTATGTTGTATGTAGCACCGTTGGAGAAAGCACTGGAGCAGTCGGATGTGGGCTTCGACCTATCATACAGAATGGAGGGAGCCTGGAAGCGGCAAAGGATACCAGCCCTCATTTATGCCGATGATGTGCTGCTTCTGGCCGACTCGCCGAAGGACCTCCAGGTGCTTCTGGACATCTGCGGGGAGCTCGCCACACACCTTAGACTCCGTTTCAACCAGAGCAAGAGTGCGGTCTTAGTCTGGGGAGATCAAGATGGACCGAATCAGGAACCAGAGGAGCAACAGTGGCACCTGCAGGGAGGGAACTTGACAAGACAAAACACGGTCAAATACTTGGGAGTGACCCTGGCTGCGGAGTCCGACTACCTGAAGGTCCATGAACGGGAGAAGAGACTGAGAGCGATAAGGGGGAAAGGAGTCCTGGCGAAGAAGACCACTTGGACCTTCAACAGGTTCGAGGTGGTGCGGGGGCTATGGAAAATGGCCATCGTTCCGGGACTCACGTACGCAAATGGCGTACTCGTCCTCTCATCGCAAACAAGAGAATTCCTGGAGAGAAGACAGAGGGAGGCGGGAAGAATGGCCTTGGCAGTCCCGAGAACAGCACCCAACGAGGGTGTCCAGGGGGACCTAGGCTGGTCGTCCTTCGAGGCCAGAGAAGCCAGCGCCAAGGCACTGTACGAGAGGAGAGTGCACAGACTCCCGGATGGGAATTGGGCCCACCGCACCCTGCGCTACATGATATACAAGGAAAGAGGCACGAAATGGATGCACCGCCTCCGAAGGCTGCGGGACCGCTATGGGTTCGAACCGATCTGGCTGGAGTCAGCGGGCGAGAACCGGGTGGGGTCAGCGACAATCAGAAAGGGCATCCAAGCAGTGGAGACGGAGAGATGGAGAGCGGGGGCGGCGGCGAAGCCGTCGCTCGCGTTGTACTACACGGAGAAGGAGGCCATAAAGAAAGAGCCCTGGTATGACAACTCGACGGGCAGTGGACTCCTCGCAGAGGCCCGCATGGGTACATTACGGACCCGGGTGTGGAGGGCCAGGTTCACGGAGGGACAGGAGAGGACGTGCACACTCTGCGGGCAGACCGACGAGACGACGGAGCACCTGGTGCTGCAGTGCCGGCACATTGTACCGGTCCCTAGTGCGACGGTGCTACCAGTCGCACTGGGTTTCCGAATCGGTGCAGAGCAAGGAGAGGAAGAGCAAAGGAATGTTCGATCGGCGGTAGAGGTGACGAAAAGGCGGCTGGAAGTCTGGTGGAGAGAGACACATCGGCAGAGAGAGTGCAACCGACCAGCGGAACACCAAGCGGAAGCGGAAGTCGCGGGAGGCGCGACTGACTAGGCTAGATCCAGTATTACTGTTGATCACCCGATACAAAGGGGAGAGCCGCAGACTCCAATCCAATCCAGAAATGCACCAGGTCGAGGGTACGTCAGTTACTGGCTGGTTTGAGGTTATGCGAAAAAGGTCTATAGACGCTTTGCAGTAGCTGTGCATGGGCGCCACCATAACCGACCTTCAGGTTTTGTTTCTTCTTATTCCGTTTACTTAACTTCATCATTACCATTGCAGGCCAGGTCATTGTCATTTAAGATTTCATTGTGTCCTTCTCCCCAGCATTGACTTTTGTGGAGGCTCGTCAACGCCTGTTTTATTGACTCGGTATCTGGGTAAGAGAAGAGAAAGTCGGCAATGGCTGCTGTAATTTGGCGCGTTTGTAACGCGTCTATAGCAAAGTTGTAATTACGAGTTGCAGACCCATCCTCGTGCTACTCTTCTACGAATATCATCCAGATGATAGGCAATTTTATAAAGTTTCTGTATAGGGCAAAGTTGCCAGTCTGTTCTCCAGGTGCCGCTGCGGAACTCTTCGCCCAATTTAATCACATGACATAAACAAATTCAGTGCTGCGCAGAAAAGCGTTCGCTACGGCCGCTCCGCAGCTTCGCTACCCTCTAGCTTCTAACTAGAATAGACACTAACAAACTGTGCTCGTGATCTTTACTATTGGATGATGCCGTATATCATCCGTTTATAGGTAGCATATCATCCATATTTCATCCACCAGAGCATTTTGACGATGACAAAGACAGGTGTTAGCCTTTTCAAAAAGAGGGCGAAGCAGTTAAATAACTACACTGTGTCTCACTAAAACTTTGCAGTACATTGAAAGTTTCGAGCAATTATCAGGCTCGCGCGGTACGCTTCAGAAAATAGTGCCATGTTTTAGTCGGGTTTTCTGTCAATACGTTTCAGTGTCTGACAATTTAGGCGCACAAGAACGCAAAAAAATGAAATAGTGTTAAATATTGTTTTTTGTTTTACTCGAATAACGTATTCATTGTTTATTAGTGTTTTTAGGTGAAGAGTATAGTTAGGCTGCTAAGCGGCTAATTTCCCACCGACGTTCGAATGTGCGCAAGCATTTCAGCGCGAGTTCAAATTATGCGTCGCCAAAACGCAAAAGAATAATTTTTAAAGTATACTTAGCCCAAGATAGTACGCATTTTGTTGCGTTCGTCACCGCCATGGCCGCCATGGCTGACATCGGCTCTCCCACACGCCGCAACGCGGAAAGGCATATTTTTATTCTACTCTAACCATGCATGTAGCTTTATACGTGCTAGGTAAGCTAAAGAAAGGAAGCGTGAAGAGCGCTATTACCGATTCCATCTTCGGAAGCGCGGCAGCACTGAGCGGTGTCAGCAAGTGAGCTCTCTACAAGTGGGCAAGTGAGTAAAACAAATACCACCTAAAAGACAAGGCCTGCTCATGACGTTTCGTTAGTAGATCCCCGACCCGGCCCAAGCGGCAAACACCCCGAAGCTTGACGAGAGTATGAGCCGCGTCGCAACCATCGCAACGTTGCATCGCAACTACGTCGCGTTCACTGGAGGCCACAGCTGTGTGCGCGAGTGCTGAGCGCAAGCTGATAGCGAGCTTCCAAAGTTCATTTGCAACGTGCACGCGAACACTCCCTCGGCCAGGAGCGCGAGCTAGCACGCGCTCCTGGCTTGGAGACGGGCATTTCTAGCGCGGGCGCTCGTTCTGCGGAACAACGCTTCAAAGCAGCGACCCGGAGTATAAACAGAGCCCTTAAAAATGGCGTCCTGTGCCAGCGCCCAGCGTCCAGCGAAGGGTCTTGCAGCCCTTCGTACAGCAGTAAGACATTTTCACTCATGCATTTGACGCTCCACGTGAACGTCTAACTTCATTTTATGCTATAGCAGCAGACACTCGGCGTGAACATCTGTTTATCTGCTACACAGGCCACTGAAGCAGGCGATGGAGCAGACGATGTCGCAGAGGACGTAGCAGACGATGGTGCTCATCCGGGCTAGCTAGGGGGCGCTGAGGGGATCTACTAGTGATGACGTTTAGAGAAGGAATCGCGCAGGCCTTGTGTTCTAGGTGGTATTGGTAAAACTCGTGGGGCAAGGTGGTGTAACCAAAAAAGAGATTATCTCGGGGAGCGAAGGGTTTCGGGAGAAAAAAAAATTGGTCGATTTTGACCTGGGAGTTCTGAAAATTGTTCACGGGTTTTGCCATGATAATAAAATTCCGACGGTCGCAAACATTAAGGGGAGGTTCGACGACGACCAGAACCTACCCAGTGTGTCCAAAGTAACCCTCCATTGGATGCTCAAGAAGCTGGGCTTTAGATTTAAGCGCTGCGTTGGCAAATTCCATCTGATCTAGACAGCGAACATTGTGTTGTGACGGTGCCAGTACCTGTGACTGATACAAACTTTTAGAAGGCAGGGACGGCTCATTTTCTACGCAGATGATACGTGGTGAAAGCCGGGCACACCCACTCGAGAGTCTGGGCCGACGTGACGGTGAGAAGTGCGCGTGAGGCCAAGCGCTCCGGGCTCTCCACCGGGTTGAAAACCCCAGCGGCGAAGGTGTGAGGCTAATCGTCTCCCACCTTGGCAACGAGAACGGGTCTTGACGACGCGGGGGAACTTTTCCGGGCAAAAAAGGCAAATGGTGACTACCATGAAGAGATGGTCGGGAAGCACTACGCAAACTGGTTTGTCCAGACCCTGCGCTCTCTGCTACCTCCAGCAAGTGTGATAGTATGGATAATGCTCCCTACCATGCGGGGAAGCTGTAGAAAGTGCCGAAGATGCGCACACTCTCAAGAAAGACATACAGGCGTGGCTGTCAGCAAAAGGTGTGGCGGCCTGGAGCCCGGACATGATCAAGGCAGAGCTGTTCAAGATTGTGGCCATTACCAAGCACAACGGAGAAGAGTACCACATTTACACAATTGCTTCTGCAGGCGGCCACACTGTCTAAAGGCTGCCACCTTATCATTGCCAGTCAAACCCAATTGAGTTAGCATGGGGCGACATGAAAGGTTATGATGCGTCCCTTAACAAGGAATTCAAGATGGCCCAACTGGGGCGTCTCGTGGATGAAGCTATTAATCAAGTAACTGCAGAGAAATGGGGATATTTTGTAAGGCGCGTGGTTTAGTATTTCTGATCGAGCGGCGGCCAGGGGCCCGCCGTTGAAGCTCAAAGAAGGAATGACAACCGCCGGCTGCTGGTCATGGTCTCTGAGTCTCGAGCACCCCGAGCGCGGGTGCCCGGCCCTGTTTATTCCACGCGCGGCATCGGCTTCTTTTTCAGTGCCGGCATTATGGACTATATACAAATACTACATATTCTCTCCCTCCCTTGACAAAAAAACAGAGACAAAAAAAGGAGGAAAATACCACATAACGTATTTTCTCCCTCCCTTCACGAAAAAGGGGAGGAAAATACCACTACTTCTTGAAAAAAAAATTACACTTCACACTGCACCAAAAGTTCAAAGAAAAGAAGAAAAAAAAAGAAAAAAAATAACCCAAAGATTCAAATGTTCATGATTTCATGAGATGTCGATGATGGGCTCATGTCCAAGATATTCATGACATAGTCTTTGAATCGTTCTGGTAATCGTGTATGCCGTCTTGGGCGTCCTTCTACACGAAATGTCGATGGTAGAGGTGTTGAAACGGGCGTTGCGAAGCCCAATTCAATAGGCGTGCTTGCAGTCAGGTGTGGTGGCGATGAGAATGATGGTGCACCAAACACAGCATCCGCGGTGGACGCGGCAATGGTATTAGGATTAGCCGAACCCTCGGGCTCAGGACCAGCCCCCGAAACACAATCAGGCGCAGAGTCAATTGGGGACGCATGCACTGGAGGCGTAACGCCGGCCTCGGAGTCCACAGAGGGGGGCCCTGCTGATCTGCCGCTCGGAGTGGAGTCTGGCAGAGAGCTGCAGTACCCAAGTCGAAAGAGTGAAGAACTTGGACCATGAGGTGAAACAGGAGTCGGAGTTGCAGGCCCAAGAAGGTGACGAACAGCTCCGCCAAGGCATGGTGGAGAAGCACGTGGCGGGGATGGACCACGACCATGAACATCTGGCGCTGTGAAGCGGAACCCAGTAGCGCCAGGAACCAGAGCACCTGGAACCGCTGAACCAGGAACCTCAGGAACTCCACGAAGAGGGCAGCCAGGAACATTCACTGCAAGGGGTGAGGAAGGTAGGGGGAAAATATCGTCCACTAGAGCCCAAGAATACTTCGAAGGCTGCAGCGTTGTTCGAGTGAGCCTTTCAGCGTTCCACGTTGTTCCATCGTCAAGTTTGTACGTAGACAGACCAATCCTTTCACGGATCTCCTGCGGAGTTGAATATTTATGTCGCATTTTGCCTTTTGGTTTTGATTTGAAAATCTTTACAAAATCTCCAGGTGCAAAAGATGGAATCTTCACGGCTCTGCGTGAGTCAGAGTACTGCTTCATTTTTTTTCGAATAGCTCTGAACCCTATTTGGTAACCCCTGTCGAACCTCAGCCTGTGGTATTGAAGGCTTATTGGTATTCCTTCCTTGAAGGTGCAAACGTGTACGATGATTGCGACCATGTAAGAGAAAAGCTGGGGTTTCTCCCGTGGCAGCATGGCGTGTGCTTCTATATACACCAAGATACTCAATGACTGTGTCGTAAATAGAACGCTGTTGTACAAGGGCCAACTGAATAGTAGATTTCAGAACCCTGTTAAATCTTTCCACTTGGCCATTCGCTTGCGGGTGGTATAACGCAGACTTGGTGTGCTTCATTCCATTTGCCTCGAGGAACTGTGAAAATTCCATTAAAGCAAATTGAGGTCCGTTATCGCTGGTAATCTCCTGGGGTAGTCTCTCGCGAGAAAAAATCGACTTCAGGAAACTGATGACCAAATCAGTCGTGACACTGGAGACAGCTGCCACTTCCGGCCACTTGCTGTGGAAATCCACTACAGTGATGCAAAATCGTTCCTTGGCAGGTGCCTGTTCGAATGGGCCGACGATATCTATGCCAAGCTTGGTCCAAGGATGTAAAGGAAACTCTACCGGCTGCAGAGGCGCGGGAGATGACTTAGCTGGCTTCGCTCGCTTAGCAGACTGTGCAATGCTGCACGTAGTCCTTAATTTGCATGGAGATGTGAGGCCACCAGTAAATTTCTTTGATGCGGCTTGCGGTCCTCGAAATTCCTTGATGCGTTTCGTGACCAACCTTAATCACTTGATTCCGAAGGCTAGATGGAACTACGATCTTCTCTCATTGAAAAAGAAGTCCATCGATCACGGAAAGCTGCTCACGAACGGAAAAGTATAACTTCAGCTCTGAAGACAGCTTGTTATGCTCTGGCCACGATGAAGAAATAAACGTCATAACTTGGGGGAGTACAGGATCCTTAGCAGTTGATTCTTGGAAATCCTTCTGGTTAAGGCAAGCGCAGATGACAGAAACGACCTCTTCTTTAAAAACTGTGCCGTTCTCTGTATCTGACACTGGAAGGCGAGACAAAGCGTCTGCGACGAGATTGTTGCTGCCTTTCTGAAATTCCATGATAAAATTATAATTGAAAAGTCTGGCAACCCAACGGCTGATACGATGAGGCCGGACGCCAGCTCCTTGAGTTGTCATCAAGGTGACAAGTGCTTGGTGGTCAGTACGGATTGTGAACTGCCGGCCCCACAAATAAACGTGCCATTTTTCACAAGCCCACAGTATAGCCAGAGCTTCCTTTTCGCCAGTAGAATACTTTCGTTCAGCCTCCGTGAGAGAACGGGACGCGAACGCAACGGTTTTCAGCTGTCGTCCGTGTTATTGTTGGAGAACAGCCCCTAAACCGTAATTAGAGGCGTCGGTCGACACTATGACAGGAATATTAGGGTCGAACATAGAGAGAATATGTGCCTGCTGAATGCAGGACTTAATATTTTTGAAACTGGCAGCTACATCAGGGGACCAGACATAAGATACACCCTTGCGTAGAAGACGACGAAGGGGTTCAACGACCGTGGCACAATGTGAAAGAAACTTACTATAATACTCTAAAAGTCCCAAAAAGGCCTTCAATTGTGACGGTTCTGTTGGCTCTGGAAAAATTCAGGACTGCGTCTATCTTCGACGGAAGGGGTGCTATGCCTTCTGCAGACAAACGATGACCCAAAAATGAAAGTTCATGAACATTAAAAGCAGCTTTTCGATTTAATTTCATTCCTGCCTGAGTGATTCTTTTGAGTACGTCTCGCAGGTTATATCATCGTGCTCCTGTTGGGTTCAGCCATATACAATGACATCATCTAGATATAACTGGACGCCTCGACAGCCTTTGAGGATTTTGGACATTACTTGTTGGAAAGCCGCAGGGGCGGAAGCTAATCCAAAACAAACCCGTTTAAAACGGAAAAGCCCCTCATGGGTCACGAAAGCGGTGAGGTCGCGACTACTAGGGTCGAGGCGGACTTGATGGTAGGCGGATTCTAAATCCAATTTTGAAAAATGGCACATTTATTTGTGGGGCCGGCGGTTCACCATCCGTACTGACCACCAAGCACTTGTCACCTTGATGACAACTCAAGGAGCTGGCGTCCGGCCTCATCGTATCAGCCGTTGGGTTGCCAGACTTTTTAATTATAATTTTATCATGGAATTTCAGAAAGGCAGCAACAATCTCGTCGCAGACGCTTTGTCTCGCCTTCCAGTGTAAGATACAGAGAAGGGCACAGTTTTTGAAGAAGAGGTCGTTTCTGTCATCTACGCTTGCCTTAACCAGAAGGATTTCCAAGAAGCAACTGCTAAGGATCCTGTGCTCCCCCAAGTTATGACGTTTATTTCTTCATCATGGCCAGAGCATAACAAGCTGTCTTCAGAGCTGAAGTTATACTTTTCCGTTCGTGAGCAGCTTTCCGTGATCGATGGACTTCTTTTTCAAGGAGAGAAGATCGTAGTTCCATCTAGCCTTCGGAATCAAGTGATTGAGGTTGGTCAGGAAGACTAGATGGAACTACGATCTTCTCTCCTTGAAAAAGAAGTCCTTCGATCACGGAAAGCTGCTCACGAACGGAAAAGTATAACTTCAGCTCTGAAGACAGCTTCTTATGCTCTGGCCATAATCAAGAAATAAACGCCATAACTTGGGGGAGCACAGGATCCTTAGCAGTTGCTTCTTGGAAATCCTTCTGGTTAAGGCAAGCGCAGATGACAGAAACGACCTCTTCTTTAAAAACTGTGCCGTTCTCTGTATCTGACACTGGAAGGCACCGAGGAAGGTTTACCACATCATGGACGATGTTTTCTATTGACAGGAACCTGTTGTGATCTCCATAGATGTATCTTCTTCGGAATGAGACACTGATAGCACCGAAGAATACCTAAGGTGTTGGCCACTGTAACGGGGGCTAATTTACAGTGTGCTGAACTTCAGACGAGTGAAGAGAGTGGATTTTTTAATGAGCCAAATTCCGATATCAAAGCTAAACCAAGATTTGCTGAAACTGCCTAGAGTATGTGGACGTGAGCTATCAATAGCTATCAAACTAAAATTATTCCTCTTATACGAGAAAAATTACTGTGAAAGTGGTCGCTTACAGGATTCAAAGCTAACTTAATAAACAAAAAATTGCCTTTATCTCAGTTTCTCTTTCGGTAGACTTGGCTTATTTGGAATATACTCCTCATTACCAGATCACTACCCTGTAAAGTCATCTTGCAGGTATTATAACTGTGCAATGCAAGGACAAGGTGCCAACAAATTTTGTTCAAATAGCTTTAGTTTGTGTCCAAATACTATTCTTGGCTCTTAGCAACGTGTATATTTACACAATTATTATCATATTTCAGCACTGGCGCAGAAACACCACAGTGAACTGGGGCCTTCCTCTGCATGCTCGGAACCTGTTGCGGAGGACGCTACGCCCACAGACTTGTCACTAGTGCTCTTCAGGCTGTTAAGCAGAGGAAACTCTTCAGCAGCTTGATGCGACACATTGCTGATGGTGTTCTGAGGTTGATGCTTGTTTTTAGTAGTCGCTTTCTTGTTACAGGGTTCTTAGCATGCACAGCTCCCTTCGTCTCACGAAATGTGGTGTTGTGTTTGTGCTCGTACCTTGTAACTTCGGTTTATTTGTCTTTCCAACGGCTTACTTGGGATTCTATTGTGCACGCAGCTGCTATCTGGCCGAACTTGTAACATCTGTAGCATTTCAAAGGGCGTGCTCGGTAGGGAAAAGCTTCCGTTCTCACGAGACCTACTTTGACATGTTGAGGTGCCTGTTTCCCTGCGTATGACACTCGTACAACGAGCGATTTTTTGCCAAGTCGTTTCACTTCCACTAAGCCGATGGAGTACTACAGCTGTGTCGTTACGTCGTTTTTAGTAAAACCGGGGTAAATATCGCGGAGGACGTCAAAGAAGCTTGTGCGGTCTCTTGATAGATAGGCTGTCCCCGGCATAGTACAGACCTTGGTGAGTGTGATCGTATGGTTCGTGTGTTTAGGTTGTTAATAGAAGTACGGAAGACACAAGATGCGTTAGGGAATACTTCACAATTGCAATATAGACATCAGAAGAAATACAAAAAAAAATATATTTTCACCGCGACTTTTCTACAGAATGTCATTGTACGTCTTGTCTTTCTCTTTGTTTTTTTTTCCCTGGTTACATGGAAAGGTAGCGCCGAAGGAGGATGGTGCAGGGCTCGTCGTTGATGCGCTCGGCGGTAGTTTTTAGCCTGGAGCGTCTGGTTTCCTGAGATGTTCGTGAACCCGATCGCTGGAGTTGCCTTCAGCACCTCACGTACCGCTCAATCACAGTGGAAGCGGATCCGCGTTCACAAAGCGGTTGCGAACGCGGTTGTTTAAATATCAAGTAAAATTGCACGCGCACTTGATGTCATCGAGTACGCGTGCGATTGTAGTGGATCTTTATGCAACCGCGTTCGCAACTGCTTTGCGAACGCGGATCCGCCTCTAGTGTGAATGAGCGGGTAGCCCAGTCGGCCTTACCGCTCATTCAAACTGGAAGCGGATCCTCGTTCGCAAAGCGGTTACGAACGCGGTCTTATAAAGGCCTGTTCACACATGCAGCGGAGCGCTACAAGCATAGCGCTAACCTCGCGCTAAGCGCGTGCTGACCGGAGCATTCACCAGCTTTGTGTCGCACCGCCAAAACTGTTGCTCGTGGCAGGCGATAAGTAGCTGACGGCACGTGAGGAGCGCTACATCAGCGCTTCGCTTCATGTGAGAACCGGCCTTAAATATCCAGTGAAATTGCACGCGCACTTGATGTCATCGAGTGCGCGTGCAATTTTAATGGATCTTTATACAACCGCGTTCGCAACCGTTTCGAACGCGGATCCGCTTCCAGTGTGAATGAGCGGTTAGGCAGGCCTGCGCCTAAACCACGAAAGGAGGCGGGGACAGGATCGGGCGTGTGACGCGGGGTCACGTCTACGGATGTCCGAACAGCTGCTTGCAGCTTCGCCTTTCGAGTCCGAGCTGCGCTCGCGCCCTTCTCGAGCCCTTCTGAAAAAGCGCGCCAATCCTCGCGCATCTGTTTTCTTCTACCTTTTTTATTCCTTGTCTTCGTGGTGGATCACCCGTCACAGTGAGCTTGAGGAGCTCGGCTTTGAATGCAGGCCGTTTTACATCTACTGCAAGAATATTCTGTGCTTTGTTCACACGAACAACAGTGACCATGCCTGGCGCAGCGTTGTTCAAGGAGTCATTAAGCTTGAATTTTCTTAGTGAATCAATTTTATGGTTGTCGTTGGGGACGTACAGTACGGTGACCCAACTTGAAGGTTAATGGACCTTTTGTAGAAATACGCGGTGCGCATGCGCGGAGTATTTCATGCGCCTGGGTTCGAAAGTGTCTAGTTCCAAACAATCCGCCATCTTGCATTTCTTGCCTTTGAGCGGTTTCGTTGTGTCGACCTCGGGGCGGAAGATTACGCACGATGGGGACAAAGGCCTGGACAAAGGTGAGCTTGGGGGAGCCGTATCTAGGTCACATCGCCTCAATGGGTGAACAGGATGTAGCTGACGTTTTGGGTGTGGAACGGGTGGGAGAGGCCTTGGGCGCGCGTTGTTTTCCAGTCATCTAGTCTCGAACCGATTCGCGTGTCTAGGTGGCAGCACATATTCGCCAAGAGGTCCATTCCGCCTTCGGAAGCTGGTGCTAAACTCTGGCACATATTGCGTCTCTTCTTTCCATGAACAGTCTCGTATTCACGGTCGTCGGATTTCATTTAGTAATCGTCAAAGATGGATACATTCGTCGATGAGGAGCTGCTGTCGGTTCCGGGAATAGTTGCCTTCAAAGGAATTTCGTGTCCGTGTTTCACGAGCTTGGCTGAACTTGCTTGGTTCATGGCCCGTTATTTGTCCAATTCGAAATCGATCGGTGTTTTTGATGGTGATACGTTTCCGGGCAGCCCACCGAGACAAAGACTGAAGTTGGTATGACTGCGTTTATTTTATTTCTGCAGGAGGACGAAGAAGAGCCTCGAGCTGCTAGGCGCAGCCGTTTTGATCTGTTCAATCATCGCAGTACACGCCGCTGACGCCAACGGTACTGGATCGGAGAAGTTGACAAGCTCCGAGAAAAAAGGTGACGCGCTGCCATTCACTGCCGCGTAGCGGTTCTCATGTCCAAGCCCGCCCGACCCGTTCGGTCTGGCTGGCTTCGGTACCCGTGGACTGGATACGCAATGAAACATCGTTTTTGTGTGGGTTCACAAAGTGTATTACTAAGGACTGTTGCCAGTGTGATAATGTCCCGATTGAGACAACATTTCCCGGGACTTCTGAGGTAAATGTACGCCCGCCGGGCCTTCTTAGCTTTGGCAGTTTTCCGACATTCGGCACCAAGGCAAGCGGCTCGGAGAAATGGCTCCGTCTATCGATCGTGGTTTCCGGCACATAGGACCGTTGTGTTTTGGTTGTCTGCGGACTAAAATACCGCGAACATCCCTCTTCTGGTGCTCTGTGTTTATGTCAGAGGTTCAAGCGCAAACTGCTGCATAGATACCAAAGCCGGAATTAAGAAAGAATGACAATTAGAAGACGTCTTCGTCATTCGAAAGAATTGGGCTGTTTTTGTATTTGTATTCGGCTACGTCGATGCTTGCTACTGGTGAAAACAACTGAGTTAACTGAGTTCTTCCTCTCGTGTGTTCTTTATTTGTGTGACAGCCTCGATCCCTTGCCTGTGCGTACCGTTTCGAAGACGTGTGACTAAGGGGTAAGAAATTTAAGACATCACTTCCGATCAGCTGATCAGCGGGGATTCGTGTGCGTATATTTAAAGATATACGCGTGAACATGCGGTAGATATTAGAACCGTTATTTTACAGTACCTGCTACAACTTCGCGGCAGCAGTGCACGACTTGTGACACACCGTCGTTGACTATCTGAAACGAGTTCATTTGTGTAAGTGTATGCATGCTCCATGTGCCTGACAGCAACATGCTCGTTGACGTGTTTATAAGCGCGCGTTAATTTGAATTCGCTTTATGTTAACTACTATTTTCTTAACGTTGCAGTTGTCCATAAATGATATTGTTGTTTTATTGATGTCGTGACGTTTCTGCGGCCTATCTCGAGCCAAAATAAAGACATTTTAGCTACCCTAAGAATGCGATATAGGAAGACGGGGATGCAATTACCACATTTGAAAAATGCGATGACTCTTCATTGCAACGCAAATGCTCTTTTGCGCGAGATATATTAATCTAGAGATGACGGAAAACGTGGCAGTAGCAAACAAGAAAGCTCGGGTCCTGTGGTCGCAAACTACAGGTATTTTCAGTCCTGGTTTTTTGCATTCTGCTCGCATCTTTTTTTTATGCAAACATAACAAAAAAGTTGCGCAGTATTCATCAGCAATTTTAGCCTTGCCGATGATATGTTGGGGTAACAAATAAATGGCAGAAAACGTATTTCGTTCGTTTTCTTGTGACAAGTGGGAGCGTTTATCGAGAACTGCATACGGCGCTGACAGCGAACGCGAGATCCTGTTTGTGGACACTGGTCATAGACGAATACGAGAGACATCAACTATGATATATATCCTGGTGTATTTTGATATTACACGAACATAGAATCGCACTCGGAAGCCAGGCGCAAAGCAGGCACCGAGTGCATTTCCAACAAACCACCTAGGCGGGGTGTTGGACCCCCTAATTCGCGACGGATCCTCTATTCTCAATGCCCCCCCCCCCCCCGTAAGGTTTAGCTTCTCCCCCCCCCATTTTCAATTCCTGGGGAAACCCCTGTAGGCAACCATGCTGCTATTAGATGAATTATAGAGTAAAAATCGAAGAAATCGTTAGCGTGCATAATTACAATCGTGATCAGCCGAATCTACTTGCAGAGTCCATTTCTTAAAAAGAAGTGCGCAAGGGCCGTTGGCGTGCCGCCGACCGCCTGATTTCGCAATGAAAAGCCAGCGTCCCGAGCTTGTCCAGAGCTTGGCCCGCCTTGCGGACCGGGCGGGCTGCGACGACAGCGCCACCACGCTCGCGCGAACGGAGAGGGCCGGCTTTCCGAAGCGCGGCTAATGCGGAGCTTGTCAACTGAGCTGATCTAGTAACGTTGGTTGACGCAGCAGGTGGACGGTGACGCTTTCGCTAGCGTAGATACGCGACACCAACAAAACAATGACATAACACTTGACAGAGCGCCATAGAGCGGCGACTTCCCGCACATCCCACAATTGCACACCGCGCCTTAGCACGGCACACTTGCATTCGCGGCGGAGAGGTACCGCCTCGGACTAGTGAACGATAGCACACTGCTTCGACACCATCCGGGGGCCAATCGCGAAGAGTCTTTTTTTGATAAATATTAAAATCTGTAACATCACGTGACACGACATCACAGACATTCGGGATTAGCAATAGATCCATGCTATTAATAGTTGACAAGGTTACTCAGCGACAGAGGACAGCATCCTCTGTCGCTGAGTAACATCAACCCCAGTCTAAAACGGAAAGAAGAACTAGTACCATCAAACTCTCTCTCAAAGAGAGGAAAGAATATAAAGGTACAAAGGGACACACAAGAGAGTGTCCAAAGAACCGCTTATAAGCCCATTTGCCCTGCCCCATCTGCTTCGTTTCAAACCATTCTTAATGCATTGAGGTAATGATGGTCCATATTCCAGTCCACTAGTTCATAAATGATTCCACCTGGCGGAAATCAAGTTCCGAGGATCTTGAGGATGAAACAATGCGCGCAATCGCAATGTGATAAAAGAAACGACTTTGAACGAACTACGGGATCAAAGTTGTGTCACAATAGGCAAACAAGGAGATTGGGGAAACCCAATGGTCACTGCAGCTCAATAAAGCCAGCAGGTTAAAGCTTATTGGGCCAAGGGAGTTGCTTGGTTGAAAATATGTTTCTCGCATTTTTTTACTTCAACCCCCTGAACAGGAGACTTTCGAAAATGCTTCAATGTGAACGTACCGAGCGTTGACGTCATAGTCCTCCGCTGACGGTATCACTCTAGCTCCAAACAAAATATGGCGTCTGAGTTTAAAATATGGCGTCTCAGTCGGCGACAGGGCTTTCTGGCTTTATGTTTAACCACAAACTTGGTAATCCCTGTCGCTGACTGCTGCTCGAGAGTGTCATTTGAAATCTCTAATAGTGATGACCTTGATCACGTGTGCCTGCATTGTAAAAAGACAATATACAATGATAACACCGTTTTGCAGTGTACCGAATGTCACTTTTGTGTGTTCGGAGGAGGCCGGTGTTGGTAGTGAGGTGGCGGTTCAAGAGGTGCTGTCGGATACCGGCGCAAGGCGGCGTGGATTGTCTTGAATACCGGTGGTGGCGATGTCTTGCCTTGTCAAGTCGGGAAAGGAGTGGCAGCCGCTGCTGCAGCCGTCGCCGAGGCCGGGGAGTTGACGTCGGGTTCATCAGCTAAGGCGACCCGGTAACGGCGGGGGCCCGCGTCCTCGCGGGCCCCGCCGAGGGCGAGGAAGGACACCGGTGACTGTAGACTTGTTTACTCCAAATCCCAGGGTCAACTGTTCGAAACCAGCAGTAGTATGCACGACCTGAGCACGCGCCACTGCGAGTGGGACACGCGCTTCTCTCGTTCAAACGTGCCCGTACGACCGCTAAACATGGCTAAACTCAGAATACTACAGTCACTTCAGTTATCACCTTGGTACTTGCGCGGGCTTAACCGAAAAATCGCTCCGGGGAAAAAAGATGTGTCGGCTACAAAAGTGACACCAGATGTACAGCAGCAGTTAACTCAAATAACGAGCATGTTGTCAATACTCGCGCCACTCAAACAACAAGTTACGAGTTGGCAGTAATGAAAGAAACCGTCATGCACATTGAAAAGTAAGTACAGGCAATGTCTGGCAACTACGACGAGGTGCTGAAAAAGATGAAAGAACACGACAGCAAGATTAAACAATTAAAAAAGAAAGTAAGCCAACTGGAACAAGACCGAAAGACTGATGAAACTGCGCAATTGAAGAAAGTACTAAATAAGTTGGAACAATATGGACGAAAAAACAATCTCGAAGTACACGGTCTTATGGAAACCTTGAATGAAAACCTTCTGGAAAAACTAAACAAAATCGGTGACAAGATAGAGGTTCCACGGCTGACAAAAGAAAGCGTAGAGGCGGTCCACCACGTTCCAACTAAAGCAAAGAAAGCGCCCATGGTGATTGTGCGTTTTGTAAATCAACATGAGCGAAACGCATGGCTTCATAACAAGCAGAAGTTGACGTCTGAAACGTCTAATGATAACGTGTATCTCTCAGAGAATATGACGGCATTAAACAGACAGATGTTTTACGACGTCAGAATGAAGGCCAAACTCCTCGGCTATAAGTTTGCTCGGCACAAAGAAGGGTGCTCGTACGTGAGGAAGCAAGAAGGCGAACCGACAATTCAAATTGAGCACATGGGCGATTTGGAAAAGATTAAGTAAGGAGATACTTATGATAAACTTTTTTTTATTTTTTCTTTGAAATGGCAACACTAAAGCACACTTGCCTCGCGACAGACAGGCAATATGAGTACGGCTATCACAACAGCTTTATTTTTAATGAATACTTTCACGATGAAGGACATTTTTATACAATTTATTTGCAATTTTCTATTCGAGGGTAGGCACAGAAACTATATACGCATGTTCTCTTAATTTTTAATGGCAAATGAAGGCCTTGTGCTACCGCAAAACTTGAAAAGTAATCTTGGTGCGGACTATATATCATGTATAACCTGCTTTCATTTAAATGTTAGGTCGGCAAAAAACAAAGCTGCCGAACTCGAGTTGCTTTTTGACGAATTTTGTTTTAATTTCGAAGTAAAAATGCTTACTGAAACATGGTACACCGAAGGGGCTGATATATTAAGACTGCCTTCGTACCGTTCTTTTTATATAAATCGTACTGACAAATGCTGTGGTGGTTTAGCGATACTGACAAAGATGTTGTTTGTGAATTAGAAAGTCATTACAGTGTTATCACTCCGGATTACGAAATGCTGTGTATACGTAATAATAAGCATATTTTTGCAGCGGTTTACAGACCACCAAATGGCAACGTTGAGTCGTTTTTTGAATTTTTTGTATTTTTTTTGGTTTTTGTTAATAAAGAAAATTGCATAGTTATATGTGGTGGGGATTTTAACATTGATATGTGTGCTGATACCGCTGTTAAAGGACTTTAGAATCGCTAATCAGTGCAAATGGCTGTGCAAATGTTATCAATAGACCTACACGTGTTACGCTTTTATGGGAAACGGTAATAGATTTGTTCAATTCGAATAGCTCTGTTGAATATATAAAGGCTGGTGTCATTGGTTGTGATCTGAGTGACCACGTCCCTATATTTATTTCTCTTAAGAATGTATCGAAAAAGGTCTGCAAAACAAAGCGGACACTGATAAAAAAAAAGAAAAAAAAAATCTTTAGATCGACTAGACGCCTTCGAGATCGCTGTCTCAAAGACAAATTGGAATAGTATATTTTGCGAACTTAGTGTCGATGGTGCTTACAACACTTTTATTGCAATTATTTCTAAGTTTGTATAAGACATACTTTCCTTTCACATTTATGAAAACGAATAAACGCATAAGAAAACCTTTAAACTCCAGAGCTACTTTGCAAAATTAACAGAAAAAACGCCTTATATGATAAATTCGCAAAGTCAAGAGACCAGAATCATCTGTCAATATTCAAAAACTATCGCAACAGCTTAAGGAAAGAACTACGGCGTGCGAGACAGCGTTATCATTTCGATCTGTTCAAAGCCGCAAAGGGTCGTGCAGACGTCATGTGGAAGCAGCTAAACTCTCTTTATTATCGTGATCGCCCATCAAGTTCTATTGAAAAATATTTGCATAACGGCACTGAACTTACTGGTTGCTCATTGGCAAATGCTTTCGACGAACATTTTGTAAATGTTGCGAGTACGTCTGCAACAAATAATGCTGCTATTTTTAGCGATAAAAGAAACAGTGAGACGATATTTTTACACCCTGTGGTTGAACCAGAAGTGTTGCGTGTATTTTTTCAGCTTAAAAATAGTGGAAGCTGTGACGTTGATGGTATTCAAATAAGGCGTGTAAAGCACGTGATTCATTTGTTAGCACCTGTGATAACTCACATATTTAATATTTCTCTAGCCACAGGAGTATTTCCTAAGCGAATGCAGATTGCTAAGGTATTGCATAATAATGCAAGCAGTATTGCATAATAAAGCAAGCGTAAATGAAATGGGAAATTACAGACCCATCTCAATATTGCCAGTGCTTTCCAAGGCACTCGAGAAGTCATTCACACCCGATTAACAAACTTCTCAAATAAGTATGACTTGATAACAGCGTCGCAGTACGGTTTTAGAAAGCACAAATCTACGAAATCTGCCCTACTCGTTCAAAAGGAATTCATTTTGCAAAGCTTTGAAAACAAAATGATGGCCCTTGGAGTATTCATAGACTTTACTAAAGCTTTCGACTGTCTCAATCATCAAACTTTACTTTCAAAATTAGATAATAATGGAATTCGAGGGCACGCTTTAGAGTTAATACGGTGGTATCTGGAGCATCGGATGCAATATGTCAGTATTAATGAAAACTCTTCTATCATAAAACCTATTCTTTCTGTCGTACCGCAGGGTAGTATTTTGGGTCCTTTCCTTTTTAATATATATGTGAATAATATCACCAATATCAATCCAAATGCAAAATTTGTCAACTACGCTGACGATACAAGTATACTCTTTATTTCAAATAGTGCTGATACCTTAATTGATATGGCAAACCTGACTCTGTCTAGATTAGAAATATAGAGTGAGAACAACGCGTTGCAAATAAATGTAAAGAAAACAAAAGCCGCGCTTTTTCGTCCTAAAAATAAACTTGTGAACATCACAAAAGACCTAAATTTAAAGTTTATCAAAATTGAAATGGAAAACTCTTTTAAGCTCTTAGGTGTTACCGGCAGTTTGATACTTTAGACCCATGTTACGGATAAAAAAACAGGACGCGGGATGGCCAAAAAAACATGCTTTTCGTGTAAGGCTCGTCAAATTATGAGGCGCTGGAGAAATGCAGCCTTCTGCGTTAAGTCCTTATTTGGAACTCTTTTTGTTCGCCTTCCGCCCATTGAAAAGCATGCGGGAAGGGCCTTAGAACGCACCTGGTATCGCTGCGCTGCAGCGTTCTTCCGCAACATAAAGTTCGTCTGCGTTCCTCGCCGTCACCATGGCAACGAACGCCGAATGAATGGAAGCACGCACGGTACTGACGCGTGAAGCCAGCAACAGCTGACGCCATTTTACGGACGCCGTCTGCTAGCCAAAGCCAAACGCGGTAGGTCAGATCAACCGCCTCCGCCGGTGCTCGATCGCCGACGGCGATCGAGCACTGGTGGAGGCGGTTGAGTGAAGTGAGGTCACCCTTTTTTCACTGATGATTAGTGTAGTTGCTCTCTTTACTCTGTGTTTTGTTCTTAATACTATGAGCTTGTTTTTGTTTTTGTTTGCCTGTCATGCCCTATGTGTCAACATTGTGATGATCTAAGGTATTGTGCTTAACAAGTTGTGATAGCTGATGCTCTATGCGGTGAGGAACCCGTTAAGTTCTACCTTACAGCATTTTTCCTAATCGCCCCCATCATCTGATGGTGGAAATAAACACTATTATTATTATTATTTTTATTAATAATGTTATATTTATTATATTATATTATTATTATGTCGCCCAATCGCCTGCTATGACAGTGTTGGGAATTAAATCTGCCTGTCAGACGGACTGTCCAGCGGCTTAAAGGTATTTCATAATATTGTTAATGATTATTGTGGCATCTGGCGCATAAACTACATTAATTACACAGATGCCACTCGCACCAGACGGTCTGAACGTTAAAACATTTTTCCATTTCAATTTTACATCAATTGGTTAAAATATATAATTGCTCTCAGAATTGAGTTATGGAAGAATGTTTATGGATCCACTCGCTTGCTTCCATGTGACATCTATATTTTAAGAAACGGGAAACAAAACTTCCCTCGATGTGTCATTGCTAAATCGATATTTTTTGTGTTTTGTTTTTGTTTCTTGTTCAGTATTGATATATTTTAACCACTGTTTTTTCACTCTTGCGATGACCTCAACTGAAGTCGCATTAAATGCAAATAAATAAACATTTGAAAAAATAAGTTTATCGCACGTGGGGAAGCTAAATTATAATCGCAGAAATGCGTGCGTGACGCGTTGACATTTCTTGTCAACTCACGTTATGACGTCCCAGGCAACAAAGTTCGTGGGGGAACATTTAGTTTTTGTCTGTGAATTTATGGCCCTATAAGGCACAGCCAGACCCCACCGTGACCTTTTCTTGGCAGTGGTCCTCTTGGCCCTAATTTTCTAAGCATGTGCCAAAGTTAGGGTTAGCTTCTGGTAGTTTGGCTGTCATCTGTCATTTTCTGACTGAAATCACGAAACGAGTACCGAGTTAGGCAGCACTTTTGGTCCGGTTTTCATGCGGAAACTTTGGGCTTCAATTGCTAAAAAATTGCAAGATTTAGGCTTGACTTCTAGCTCTTCGGTTCATACGTGGCATGTCTGGCTCAAATCTTGAACCTTGGAAACTACGTGGTGAGGCCGATAGAAGTCACAAAACCGCCAAAGAAATGTGTTGCGGCACTTGCAAGCACCTTGGAGTGAAACCTTATCATGACCAAGTTTGGCCACTAGGTTTGCCAAGCGTGTGCTAAGTTGGGCGTTTTTCTGGCATGCTGCCTGAAGGGACGATCGAGCACTGTGCTCTCTCTGATTTTTAGCACAAGTATGGACTGAATTTCTGCTTACTTGTGCGTTTAAGCATGTAATATGTCTAGGATCGCCCTAACCTTCTTGATTTAAGGATAATTTAAGGATATGTAGAGTAAACTTGATAAAGTAAGCATAATCCACTAAACAAAATTCCACTTTTCTTTCATCTTCTTTTAGCACTTTCGTTTTAGTGGTGCACTTTGGGAAAAGAAAACGACTTCTGTAAACCTTTTTAATGGGATCATATCGCAACCTCTCAACTTTTTGGTTAATTTTGCTAATGGTTTCTTTATTATTTCAAGCATGTGAAAAAGGGTACCTAAAGGTACGTGTCTGCGCAAATAACCTGAAGCAACGTCACCGTCAGGATCACTTTTATTTTTTCAGTTTCTTATGTTCTTTCTTCACCGCACAAAATTCCTTCACAAAAAAGACAGAATTCTACCTACCACAAAAAGGCTACACCACGCGAAAAGAGCAACTCCAATTTTGACCAATGTCCCGTTTATGCGGAAAAAAAAGCACGAAAGAGGAGAGCAGAACACAACCACGAGCGGTCGATTGTGGACAAACATTTTTGGGCCAACGCCAAACTTCCGCGTTTGTATCGTTATTTGTTTTTTCGTTGCCGCGTCGCGCTGTCGTCCACTTCGCTTGAGTTGTGACGGGCCGAGCGGCCTTCCTTTTTTTTTTTTCCTTTGCTTTGTACTTGGCCATTGTTGCTCAGACAATTTTATCTTTACTTCCTCCCTACTTTTTCCTCCCACTCATTTTTGCATGATCATTTCTGGGCAACAAATCTAAGAGAGTAAGGCCGTAGTGTTGAATTTTCTACGTCACCTTCCGCAAGACATTGTGGGAAACAAACTGTACACGAGCGCTGCTTCAGCGTTCGGCTGCTACTCGTGCTTTATACAGTTGAACACGAGTCGCTGCCGAAGGTTGACTCAGCACTCGTTTACAATAGTGCCCAACGATGGCCTCCAGCGTACGCAATTGACCACTAGTGCTGCTGCGAGTCTTTTTATGCTTAACAACCCGAGTATGGACCACCATGGTCTAAAAACTTCGTACGAGTTTTTGACAATGCAAAGTAGAATTTGCACGCGTGTCTTTACTATGAAATGTTTATTTATTCATAAACGCAGAATCAATTTATGAACTGGATTTCTCGTGAAACGTGTCTAGCTGAAATGTGACGAAGAAGGGTAACACATGGGTACAAGAAACAAAAGGCAAAAAAACAAAACAAAACACATAGTACAAAACGCCCAACGTTGGCCATGCATAAGCTTCCAAAGAAAATACATTTTTACTCTCAAGTACCCATAATTATAAACAACAAATTGCAACACGCGAGATTTACCAGGTGACTCAATGGGAATCGAACCCTGAACCGTGCGATCCGCAGCCCGACGCGTTTGCTCGACCACGCAAACTTCCGTTTTTTTTTTTTTTTTTTTTTTTCTTTTGTCGGAGTTACGCGAGGAGGCGGGAGAGAGCACAAGCTGCACGACGAAGCATGACTCACGGGAGCCTGAGTGCGAAGGCGGCCGTCGCCGCACCTCGGACTTCGGCATCACGTAATCCCCCAACGTCAGGGGCCAGTTTATAACGCACCAGCGAATAGCGGGCATATGCGACATCGCGATTTAGCGCAGCAGTCAATAGATATACGAACGGATGCGATTAAACCGCCTTCCCTGACGGTTACTTCAGTTACCACGATGGACTTCTTGTAGTCCAAAAATACTAAGATATCTTGGGGTTACACGCACTCATGAGAGAGGCGGAACTTAAATTCGGCGTCCAAGTTCGACATCTCCTTTACCATACAAACACGTCCACCTGCTTATGATTCCCCCCGAACCTCAACCAAGGAAGGGCGGGCGCTTTGCTGCCTCGTCATAGCTCGCTCCCTGCTCGTCCTTTGATTGGCGTGCTCTTCTTGCGTTCCGATGCGCCGCAGACGCATTTTTGAACATCTGCTCGCCATATACTTTGCTATACTTCGCTTCATCCTTAAACGGAAACGGAATTAGTTTTAGAAAGATGTGAGTTATGAGCCGAACTCTTTGCGGAACGCAAGTTCGTCTGATTCGTTTGCAGGGGTCTGATAACGTCAGAACGCCGAACCCTGATTGACTCGGATAGAAGGACAGTGGGAAGACCTCGAGGCAAATTGATTTGAGATCTACCCACTATCCTTCAATCAGGGCCAATCAGAGCTTGACGTTATGGCGTCACCACAACCCCTGCTAAAAGAAGCAGACAAACTTGCACTCAGCACGGCTTTTTTGTCCCGTGACTACAGTTATCGCAATTTCTTGGGCAGACGTAAACGTAAACCGCGTTTATATCGAAAAATAAGCGCAGCCATTGCCGCCGGGCTTGCAACGATCCTCTCTGCCGCCTCTTATCTGGCCAGAACTTCGTGACGTCATTGACGGCATCCCCCAGTCAGCTTAGAGGCGAGCAAAGGTCATTGACCACGCTGATGTCGTCACTTCAGCTAGTTTTTTTTTTTTTTTCGCTCTCGCGCTTTCTTACCTTCGGGGCGCCGCAACGGGCGCGACTACGTCGAAATTTTACTTGGCTATTAGAACGCTCCTGCTGATAAGATCCAAATAAAATTTAGCGTCAACCTGAATTACAATTGTCACCTTTTGAGGTTTCTGCGTTAAAAATATTACAGTTTGTTCGAATTGAAGGACCTCTTCGGTTTCCCCTTAAGTTCAGACGATGCCGACGCTACGAGTTGATGGGACCAGTCAGACACCGTAAAAACGCACCGTCGTGGTGTTTGAAATGTTTCTGTACGTGTTCTATCGTCGCTGAACCAACCATAAGCAGAAACGCTAGGTCCCCTGACTTTTTCTTTCGATGTCGCTTGATTCGTCCCATTAGCCCGTAGCGTCGGCTGCGCCTGAACTCAAGCTGAAACGAAGATTAGGAGAATACACTCTATTTCGCTCATTTGCATTATCCAACGTGCCTTCATCGCTAAATCCTCCAAGAGAGGTTTGAAAATCCCCCGTCCCAGAGAACGCACGCAAATTGCGCTGTCAGAGCTGTCGCGCTTTCGCGCTGGGTCGAGGGAGTGGGCTGCTTCTTGTCTCGTCCCTATTGCCATGACCCTTGGTCCGGACTCGTCCAACGACGCTAGATGGCGACAGCCATCCATCTAAATTAAAGTGGGGAAACCCTAAGGATATGCGCATCCAGCAGTCCAACTACGCAAAAATCTGTCGGTGGCAAGGAAACTGGTTTCTTTTCTTTTTTTTTTTTTGAGAAAGGCGTAGTCGTTAGTAGATATTTGCAGAACCCTCGAAAACTTCTTAATAAAGCCTGCTCCTCACATGCTTCACACCTGCATAGATGTAAAAGTGCCTCGTTCGTTCTGATAAATCCGGCAAGCACACGAGTGTGCGCTGTGTGCAACAAACGCACCCAAAACCGCCGAGAGCTCTTCTGCCGGGCACAAATAACGATAACGCACGCGTAATGCGAGCACCAAGCATTCGGTACTCACATGGACATATCAAACGGATGAAAGCAATTTGCTTATGTTTTGAAGATGATTTATTGAACTACTGCGGGCAGCAAGTTTTCCACGGCACCTATCAGTATTTGGAATCAACTATTGAAGAAGGCTGTCAGTTACATCTTTTCTCGAATAATGAGCGCAGGATTGTATTCACTAATTTTTCTGATTATATTTATAAGGCAGCAAAATAAAAATAAACGTACATTAATATATAAATAGAAAGCAAGCAAAGGTTTGCTGGACCAGATAATATTTGAAGGCCACCCACTTAAGCTAATCTGGAAGAGAGACCCCCACCCCATTTTAAAATGCGAACAATAAAATAAGAAACATGCGTCTATATGTTAGGTTAATCTTTCCATGCGCCTTTTGGTGCTCTCGGGTAAGTTTGCAACTAAAATATTTTTAATAATATAATTACTAAAATAAATTAGTGGAACGAATTATTCTTATGGTAATTCGTCATGCACCTTTATGATTCGAAAAATAAAATACTCTCATAACAGGAGTCGAGTAAAACTTCACGTTACACCCCCCAAAAAAGTCAGGACCAGCAACAAAAGACGTGATGCCTCCGTCGGTTCGCCGAAGTTTCGTGTTGACCAGTGTTGGCCGTAACGTGTTACAAGTGACGACGTTAACGGTAACTGGTTACATTTTCGGTAACTTAGTAACGTACCCGTTACCTTTCCAGAACAGAAGCGTGTAACGTACTTATGTAACAAATTTCTAGTAGCGGGTAAATGGAGTTACGTGAGTCGTTACATCTTCCCAAAGCCAGAAATGAGTACTCCTAATTCTTTTCGTGTCTTTATATTTCGGTTTACCTTAACCCCAGGCTCAGTCGACACTACGAGCTTATCGGTGCAATCGAACAGCGTCGAAAGGGCGCCATTATGATGTTCGTCGTGTTTCCGTACGTGATCTATCATCGCTGAACCAATCATAAACAAAAATAATCGTTCAGTGAGTTGGGCTGTTAACGACGTTTGATTGGCCATACGCTGAAACGATGTATAGGCGCCGAGTCATTAATTCTTGCACTCATCCTACCTACTTTTAAAATATTGTCTGTCTTATTCACATGCAAAAAGTCACACTCGAACAAAAACCGCAACGTGCACGCCCTTTGTCCCTTTGTCAAAAAACGCATTCGCCAAAAAAAAAAAAAAAAAAGAAAACGCCGCTACCGTCAATTTATGAATAAAAAGTAACGCATAAGCAGCTTTGCCTTTCTTTTTATCGGTAACGGTGATGGTAACGCGTTCCTTTTATGTTGATGCAACGTAGGTCGGTAACGCGTTCCTTTATTTCGCGAGTAACGAGTAACGTATTTCGTTACTTTTTTTTTCGGCAACGCCTAAAACACTCTTGTCAATACACAGAAGGAAGATCTTGACAGTCGTAAGCCTGCGTGCTGGATCGGTCGTGCGCGCTGCTGTGAGCGGCGACAGCCGAAGGAAGTCCACCGCGAACGTTCGAAGCGCCAAACAATGCTCTTTCTTCCCAAACCTGTTTTTTTTTTCATCTTTCCACGATGCCCACTCTTTCTCCAGTCCCGAAGAATTTCCACTTGACTACGGCCGAACCCCGCTTCTTCTGTATCGCGCTTTCGCTCGTCAACGTAAAAGTTTCGCTAAACTATAAATATACGCACAGAAAGAAATATATATAAACTTGACGCCCGAAGAGGAGGAAATCGCGCAGAAGGCTCACCAGTAGAGTTCTTCGATGAAGTAAAAGGTAAGGAAGATTATTCTGAGTAGCGTTATTACACCGAGAACGAGGAAGTCTAGAAGTTTTGCTCACAAAGCGGCAATTTTTATATACTGCCCTATTGAAAAAAAGAAAAAAAAAAAACATTTGGCGCCTATATGCAAGCAAACGGGTTCATACCGGTGACAGTTTAGCCATCCGGTCACCAGTTTGTCAAAGGTGTCGCCCGTATGGTTAAAAACCGTCCCGCTGTATGAGCCATAACGGTCATCCTATTTTGGCAAGTAGGTCACTCTTTTGGCAAACGGGTCACTCGTCTGGGCAAATGGGCCACTCGTTTGGGCAAAGTTATCGCAGGCTTGCTCAAACCGGTAACCATGTTGCACAGACGGGTGACGGGTAACAAACTGTACCGGTTTAATCAAACGGCTCTCCGGAACCCGTTTGATACTGAGCGTAGAGATCGCCGGCATGCGCAAGCCTATTTCAGCCGTGGCAGCCTGTTTCCGGAAAGCCGGGAGCGCCGGTTCATCGATTTACAACCGTCCGCGTAATGCAAGTAATTATATTCATATTTTGATTGCGCTGATGTTCGCTTAAACTGCAACTGCGAAAAGCAAATTTTTTTTTTTTTAGGTAAACGTGCGATTTGTCGAGCCGATATTTTTGAGAAAGCTTTAAACCTTTGGAGATCTTTGTTGGCTCAATTTACTTACTCAGCTCGCATCTCTCTCCCAGAAGACGCGACCACGTGAAAGAATATACTTCCATACTCCGTTTCACTTCAATTCAAAACTCAGCGAAGGTAGGGCGCGAACGCGGGGCTGCAAGAACATCGAGCACTGCGAGAGCAGGCCCGCTGTTGCAGCAGTCAAATTACGAGCTCGCGCTGGGTGCTTTTTCCAGTTTTTTCGCTCGGGCGCAAGCCGAGCTTCTGGCCGTCGCTATTTCCAGTGTTCGAGCGTGCTGAAATGCGCGCCATTCACCTGCTTTCGCCGCAACGCAAACGCGTCATGGTGGAATGCCTGAGGAGAGGGAGAAGTAGAGTGCCTTCATGTTCGCTTTGTTTAGAGTGGTGCCATCCTTTGTAATACTACTTTCCGACAAACCAGTGTTGTGAGACTGGTTAGCCAGCTGTTTTCGTCAGCCATTTTGTAATCGGGGCTAATCCCCGTTAGAGCTATCTTCTTGGTCAGCGAAATGCGATCCTCGCTTATGCGAGCTTTATTCGCAACTTTCAGCGATGGTGGTACCATGGCGTAAGAATCGCGCTCCCTAGCTCCTGGATGATCGGCGTTACAATAAAGGTGCTTGTCAACTCCTTCCTGAAGCGAAAAAATAAACTAAGGCTCTAATACTGCTCACATGTAGCAAAACTAGAATCACTCACGCGTCGCACACCCAGCCTCGAACTGCTGTTCTACGACAATCATCCAGATGACAGCCATTTTGATAGGTACCAGTGCGCCCCCTATAGGTCGGGAAAGTTGCGAATAGGCGCGATGCTGGCATGCCGCATTCCGTTTTGTCGCGGAAGTTCCAGGCGTGGTGCGATGTTGTACCGATTCCCAACGAATCCAGAACGGAGGACGGCGTGGATGTCTCAGATCAGGAGTAGGAGGTCTTTCTGGGAGCTGACGCGGAACTAACTCGCAAGTCTGCAATGTAAGTACAAAAATTGTCGGTCCCGAGTGCGGGCAGTGTGGCGAAGTGATGAAACTATACTTCGTCTCACCCTAGCATGGACTAACCGCGAAGGCTGTGCTAGCGCGAGCGGCCAGCCTTGACTGCCTTGACTAGAGCACTTGCTGCACGAGCGCTCGTGCAGCCGCCGCGGCTTTATTCAAAGCGACCAGCTCGCACTTTTAGCACGCACGGCTAACAATAGTCCATACTAAGGTGAGACGAAGTATAGGGTGCCTCAATGTCCTTCTGTTTAGGGTAATGCCACTCTTTGTAGCACCCGATGGTGACAGCGCGCGCTCACGGGTAAAATACAAAGAAATCGACGAAAACAAAATGTCGCCATTGCACAGTCAGCGCCACAAACGCGTGCAGGGACACGCGCTCCCACGCGCTTCTGAACAAAAAAAAAATAAAAGTGTGGGACAAAATGGCGATATGTCTCCACCCTAAGCAAAGCGCACATAAAGGCACCCTAGATGAAGCTATACTTTGTTTCAGCTTAGCATGGACTATACTGTTGGCCGAACGTGCTAAAATCGCGAGCGAATTGCTCCGGACGGCGTCTCGGCGGCAGCGCGAGCGCTCGTGCGGCGCGAGAGCCCGTCAGGGCAGTCAAGGCTAGCGTCTCGCGCTGGCACAGCCTTGGCGGCTAGTCCATGCTAAGCGGAGACTAAGTATAGGGTCCCTTGATATTCCTAGATCAAACAACGCGGCTTCAGGTCTTGGCCGTCGAGGAAGTGACTAGACTCGGGGACCACTTTCTGCGGGCGAGACGCCCGTGCGCTCCCGTTCATAAGCACTACTTTGCGAAAGCGATGGACACGGCATTTTCGCCGTCCTTTAACTGCCCCCCCCCCCCCCCTAAAAAAAAAAGGCCGCGTTTTCTGTACATCGCTCCTGAACGATTCAGGAGCGATTTACAGAAAAGGTGTCACCTGGCATAAAGAAAGGCCTTCCTCTGATACATGCACCGTTAATAACAGTGGACAGGCTTCATGAGAACAAGTATTCACTGCCTTGTCTCACAAAGAAATATATAATAAATATACGCAGCTCACGTGAGGCCATATCATAAAAGTTCTGTGTCAAAAAAGTGCAACCGCTTGTCTGTTTTACTTAGTTCTATACAAATGCAGATTTCGTCTGAAACGTCGAATAGCTATTCGATCCAGCATGTTGTAGATAAAACCCATCCATATAGGGCCTTTGCAGACGTAGGAACTCTTTCATGCTGCGCTTTGTTTAAAAACCTGACATACCTTTTCAGGAGCACTTCGAAAAAATGTGTTTTGGGGACAGGCAAGCAGATGGGTGGCAGCGTCTCAAACTGCCAGCATTGCTCCTCCCAAGGTGCCAGCATTGTTCTCCTCCCAAGGTGAGTAAAGTGACCATCTCAACCCATCGAACCAAGCAAGACCTGTGTGCGGAAAAACAACAGATATATGTCCTCTCGCCATGCGCCACAGTTTCCAAGTTTTCAGAATACCCCAAATGCTCCTCTTCTGGTGTCAAATAAAGTTAACCAAATTGGTGTTATTTAGTGTCCCTTAGTATACATACAAAATAAAACAATGACAAACGAAAATATTCCAGCTCTTTTTACAATTTTATTCTTCTCTGAGCTGTCAACAATATTTAAGGCCACCAATATTTCCCCGATTCCTCACCAGACGTTTCATGTGGCTTTGATTCTGAAGGATTTACTTTTCATGACACCCATTGTAATTAGTATGTTTCCATTAAATTTCTTCCAGCTTCTCCAAAAATGTGCAAGCTAGTAAGTCCCAAGAAAGCTGCAGAGCAACAACCCCACGAGCCAGCCGGGGACTCATCAAATGAATGCAGCACCACACGACATCATATGTCAGCAGCTCCTTCAGAAGCGTTTGCACAAGATGACCTCGTCCCTGAAGATGATTCTGTAGATCTGGTGCCAAGACGTTTGGCTACGTTATCACCTGACAATGACGCACCACTCAAAAATCCGGCGACGAACTCGTCAAACTTGCCTGCAACAACCAAGCCGCAGGAAAGTAGCCCAAATGCAAGCAACACAATATGAACAGCAGCTTATATTCCAGCACAGTCAGACACGAAGATTGCCTCAATGAAATGCTTAGCTGCACAGACGATTCACTTATCCATGCCTCGACTGCAGGGGCAATTCATAGCGAAATCTGGAATGAAACCTCGGTTGCATGGAATCCTGCAAGGCGTCAACTTCATACGTCAGCAACCACCGTGGCCTCGTTCCTGCAAGATAATCACACCTCTGAGGATGACTGCACTTCTGAAGATGACCTTATTTCTGAGGATTACGGGTTCTCTGAAGATGACCGCATGGATCTGGCGCCAAAAGGTGCAGTCAAAACTACGCCACCACCTGACCATGATGTACCACCTGACACAGAATCCACACCGGACAGTATGTCAGCACGAGCAGGAAACCTCTGTTGCCTGCAGCTAAAGAAAACCATGAGTGATATTACCAAGAAGTACAAGAACCTCCAACTACATCATGAAGCTGTAAATAAGTAAATTTGTGCCCTGAAGAAGGAACTAAAGAGCGCAGAGAAGCAACTTCCGCATGCTTCAGAATCCACAGTTCCTGGCTGATGACCAGAGAAAGTTACTCACCAGAAAAACCAGCAGGGGAATGCCATGGTCTATGTCGACCATGAAGCAAGCTCTCCAAGTTAAGTTCGCCTGCGGCACGACGGGCTACGAGCTGCTCCGGACCATTGGCTATCCGCTTCCCAGCACTAGAACTCTCATGAAAAGAATGCAGAGTTTTGACTTTCTGCCTGGGATTGTCCAAGAGGTTTTCATTGATTTGAAGAAGAAGGCCGACACAATTCACGAACGTGAACGAGACTGCGCTTTGTTCCTAGATGAAATAGAGATTGACGAAGGCATTCAACACGACCAAGCTCAGGACTGTTTCCTCGGGTCCATCACACTTCCACCAAGAAATGATGCCGCAAATCGCGCTTTGGTGTTCATGTTGGAAGGAGTAACAAGTCGGTGGAAGCAGATAGTGGCCTACCATTTCACGGGGCGGTCGCTTGATGGCGAGCTTCTCAAAATTCTTTGTTCTGAAGCTCGTGCAGTTTGCTTCTGAAGCGGGGTTGAACGTTCTTGTGGTGACATGCGACATGGGTGCGGCGAACCGGGCTATGTGGCAAGAGCTAAATCTTTTGAGCACAAGGGACGCGGATACAGGGGTCAGCATTCCCCACCCCTCCCTTCAAGGACGCCGCCTTTATTTTATGGCGGATGTGGCTCACTTGCTCAAGAACATTTGATTCCAGTTTTCGCGCGCTAGTGTTTTTTTGTTTTTTTTAGCGAGGAAATCGTCAGGGAAAACGACCTTCCAGCGACACCATCAAGCTCAAATACATAAAAACGTCGCTGGATATGTACAAAGAGAATGACCTTAAGGTTGTCCCTGGCTTATCGGATGTTCACCTAAGTCAGAGGCACTTCACCAAAATGAAAGTGAATATCGCTGTGTAATTTTTTTGAGACGCACCAGCTGCCATTCGGTACAGGGTGGACCAAGGCCAGCTCCTACCCGAGGCAGAAAGCACCGCTTGGTTCTGCGAGCGTGCTTCCAGATGGTTCACTTTGATGTCGTCAAGACATCCTGTTGTGGCCCTCAGTCACCTTGACCTCCAGCAGCATCAGACTGCCATTCGCACGCTTGATCTGACTGCACGGACATTCAGGCAAATGAAGATGGGTATCACGGCCCACTGGAAGCCTTCGCAAGCAGGGGTCATATCTTCAACAACATTGTCTATCAACTTCAAAAAAGATCTGCTCAACGAGCATGGCTATGCATACCTGCTCACGGGTCGGCTGACTGCAGGAGGGCCTTGAGAACGTGTTCTATGTAGTTCGACTGAAGAAACCTGTGCCAAGTGCATTATAAATCAAGTGCGCTCTTCGCATGATCTCTGTTAGTCAGTTTGTCCACACCCCCAAAACGTCTGGCTACACAGTAGATGACGGGGAATATCTTGCAGACCTGTTTTCAACAAGTGGAACAGCTCCACTGCAAGAACCTGCAGCTGTGGAGGAGGACATCATGAACGACTTCCTCGTCATGATGACAAAGGAGGAAGGTCACATCTTGGCATATGTAGGTGGATTTCTCGTCCGTGCCTTGATGAGAACCATTAAGTGCAACACCTGCAAGGGAGCCCTCACGTCAGACTATAGCGGTGAATACAGCACCCTCATCAGACTGAAGGAGTATGTGCGAGGAAGTGAGAACTTGACCTACCCCAGTCATGCGGTCATGCAGTTTCTCACTGCATGTGAAGAGCAGTTTAAGGGTCTCACGTACACGACAGGCATCTTGAACCTTGCTTCACCATTCAAGACCATTGCGGCTGTCCTTAGGAAAAACAGCTCACTCGTGTCCAAAGCGTGCTCTGCACACAAAGACAACGTGGAGAGGAAGCTTCTTGACAAGTACCTGCACTTACGTCTGAAAATTCACCTAAAACAAGCTCGCCTCGAAAAACGCGCAAGTGGCCACTCTAGCAAGACCTGCGCTGGAGTCAACCTGTTGTAAAGCCCGCTGCTGAACAAAGTACTTGCTACAAGGCAACTCGGGTTACTCAATGTGTGCTTATGTTACCAGATACACTGTAAATAATTAAAGATATACTGTTTTTGCCTTTGGAAATTGCTATGATGGCAAAAAAGCCTCTCTAACAGATGCAAACTAGCTAAGAGGCAGTAAGCAACCAGATTGTCACTGCTTCTGACTGTATGTAAGGGTTTGTGACATACAAATTAAAAAAAGTTCAGAAAGAAACATGGCTGTGCCTATTTACTGAGGACTGAAGGCACAAATTTGTTTGGAGAGCCTGTTCTCTTTTGCTTGCATCAAGAAACCATTGCCAAACACGTGATTTCACGTGGGCTCTCCGCAGTGATCTGCGCAGACCAGATCCTCCACACTTCTAGAATGTCTGGCTATGTTGACGACACGCAGCACTTTCACCAGACATAAAACTTTGGCAGGCACCTTTTTTTAACGGAAATGAAAGGTGAGGAGCAGCAGGAACCTCAGAAACCATAAAAAAATTGAAGTAACTAAATGTAACAAAACATCTTGACAAGTAGGAATAAACACACAGGAAAACGCAGAGAGAGTGCTTCTGTAGTTTATTGGTCTCGAGCTTTTCCAGAAGTCAAAAGTTTGCTTCTTTTTTCCAGTAAGACACAGTCAGGGTGCTTACATTGTTATATGCACCATGAGTAGGCATCCTCAAATCTGCTGAACTCGGAAGTCATGGTCCCAAAAGCAATATATGTTCCTACGTGCAGCTTCTACCATTTTCCTGGGTTGTCATTTGCAAGCGAGTGCCCCTTTGCACGGACGAGGGTTTAGGCCACTGACCTTTCGAAACTGTGTGCTAATGATTCAACATAGAGCACAGCACTCCGCCAGAACACATACTGAGTCACGCACCAAATACGCACCCAGGCAGATCTTGGAAGACCTGCCAAATACAAACTAAACACTTAGCACAGTTAAAAAAAGGCATAAGAGTGGCACACTGGATAAACACTGACCCGCAGGTTTGTGCACGAACGGAACTACACAAAAAACTCGCGCTCAAAGAGCATGTAGGGAACGTAGTTATACGCGCTGCTCGTGCTCGACTTCCCTGTATTTATGATTCTAAATACATCACAATAAAAAGGCGTTCGCAGAGGCAGGTGCGAGGTGCCACTTTAGATTTTTGCATTAAAAAAGTTGCTGCTATCAACGCCGGAACGCGCAGCGCGTGTAACTACCTTCCTGTATGCTCCTTGGTGCTTGGCAGTGGCGTACCAACTAACTTGTTTTTGAGTGAGGGGGCAAACTAGACCCCCCCCCCCCTCCTTCCTAGGGCCGGGGGCTGGTGCCCTTGGTACCCCTTGGGCGCCGCCGGCCAGTGTTTGACCTGGCCAGTTGCGGCTGTTTCAGGGGGGGGGGGTGCAAAACACATGACTTGCCCCCCACTCTGAGAACTAAGGGGGGCAAGCGCCTTCCTTGCCCCCCCCCCCCCCCCCCGGTCGGTACGCTCATGGCGCTTGGGTAATTTTGTGAGAGGTCTATTGACGCACGCTCAGGCACACGTTGGGGTACGCACGAGAGAAAACGAAGCACCCACATTGAGGAACACACATTGAACGACTTCGGACGAGCCGATCCCCGTCAAACTAGAACGAGTCGCCGGTCAGATGAGTCTAAAACAGACGAGCGTTGCTGGTCACTAACTCCGCACGTAATAGACCATTTGCTATATTACCCAAGCATCAAGGAGAATGCAGGGATTGCTATTCCACGCGTTACACGCGCACGCCTTCCCCGTATAAAAGATTCGAAGTAAATAAGCAAAATAAAGCCTTGACGAACGCGCGTGCAAGATGCCGTTTGTTTTAGGTATTTGCTTTAGAAAAGTTACTACTGCTGAGGCCAGCACGTGCGGCGCGTGGAATACCAATCCCTGCATTCTCCTTGATGCTTGGCTAATAAAGCAATAGGTTTATTGATACACGCGGATGCACATGTTGTGGCACGCACGAGAAAAGACGAAGCACCCACACTGAGGAACACAGGTCGAACGTCACCAGGCGAGTGAAGCGAGCTCCTAGCTTCAGACCAGTCACCGGTACGTGCTTGTGTTTCGTTTGAAGCAACGGAAGTAACCCACCCTTGCCTTGCCAGCCTTGCTGTATTGAAGCGCGAAGCGATCGAGTAAACGATGTCAAAAACTCGACACACATCAGCCACGGTCGCCACGGCAGCCCTTTTCACATCCGCTGGTCCAGGATGGGTAGACAAATAGTAGTGGGTCTACTCTTCGTATTGGGTAGTAGGTTGCGCCATCTAGCAAGGAAGTTTACATCCCGTTTAGATGGATGGATGGATGGTAAGGGCTATGTCCTTTGTAGCGGGCGGCAGCTTGCGCAACCTAGCCTAACATTTCGTCATCTCTAACATTTCGTCATCTTTATAACAGACCCCCCCTCTCTTTTCAAGTGAATATATTGCCTATTTTTATCTGCATTTTTTTCTTTATCCTTCCTAGATCTCTTCCACCAATCTTCCAATCTCCTCCTATTTACTGAAATTCTTTCCCTATCCATTCGTCCATCCACGTCCGGAAAACCGAATGCCCCCTCCAAATCCGTAGTCATCCCCCCAAGAGGGTGGGACGAAGCCCCGCGCACCTTAAAATTACATGTTCTATAGTTTCCCTTTCGCGGTTGCAAACGTCGTAAAGAGTGTCTACTTCCTGGAATTTAGCCCTGTACGTTTTCGTTCTTAGCACCCCCGTTCTAGCTTCAAACAGCAAAGAGCTCCCCACTGAATTATCATACAGCTGTTCCTTCTTTATTTCTTGTTTTTGTGCCTTGCATTTTGTTAAAGCTGATTTCCCCTGCATTCTCTCTTCCCACAATTTCCTCTCTGTTTCTTTTACTCCCTTTTCTACTTATATGCTTTGATCGGCTCCATCTCGTTGAATGTATTTAAATCTCAGTTTGCGGGTTCGGTTTGTCCAATTCGTGTTTGGACTTTTCATATATAGGTACTTGTACACTTTCGCTGCCCACCATGTATCCTCAATTTCAGCTAGTCTTTGGTCAAAATTTACTTTACTGATCGCTTCTCTACTCCCGAAAGTTGCCAAACCCATATCCCCCTGTACTCCCTCATTTGGTGTATTCCCATGTGCCCCCAATGCCAACCTACCCACACTCCTTTGCTGTATCTCTAAACCTGCCTGAATTTCTGACCTCATACACAATACCGCATTCCCAAATGACAGCGCTGGCACCATGACTCCCTTTCATACACCCCTAACGACCTCATATCTATTATTTCATAGTGCCCTGTGCTTCATAATAGCCGAATCTCGTTTCCCCTTCTTTATTACAATATCTTCATGGTCTTTTAGATACAGTCTTCCTTCACTTAACCATACTCCTAGATATTTGTACTTTTCTACGTGCTCTATCAATGTGTCCTGTATCTCCAGGGGTTCCCCCTTCTCGTCGTTGAAAACTATTATACCCGACTTGTTCCTACTAAATTTCAGTCCTAAATTGTCCCCTTCCCTGCTGCAAATCGTAATCAGTTCCTGTATTGTCTCACGACTTTCTGATACGAGTACAATGTCGTCTGCATACATTAAACCTGGCAATACTTGATTTACTTTATGTCCTTCCTCCATGTAAGTCAGGTCGAAACCAAAGTTGCACTGTTCTAACCTTTTTTTCCATCTCACTGAGGTATATCATAAAGAGCAGGGGAGACAATGAGCAGCCCTAAGACCTCTTTTACTGCTGCTGGTTTTCTAGTTTCGGCTTCCCATGTTATAACCACCCTATTCTCCGTATAAACCCGTTCTAGAAACTTAACCACGGTTCACTCTGGTCTATATCCCTTCAGTTGGTTCCAGAGTTTTTCCTGATTCACATTGTCACATGCCCCTTTGATGTCTAAAAATGCTACCCATAATGGCCTTTGACTTGTCATTGCCATCTCTATGCACTGAGTGATTACGAATAAATTATCATCTAGCCGTCTCTTTCCCGAAACCGTTTTGAAGCTCCCCTAGAATCTGCTTTCTCTCTGCCCATTCTTCCATTCTTGTTTTTACAATTTGCATAGGTAGTAGTAGTAGATTGTGGTTTTATGGCGCAAAAGCAACTAAGGCTGTGATGCGCCAAGAAATCAGACTATTGCATAGGAAGATTTAGGAGAAGAAAAAGCTTTAGTAGCCGGTAATTTATAAATTTATGAACATGAAAAATGTTTAACATATGGGCAGGAACTTACATTATGAATAAAACTACAATTTGCGTAAAAGATCAATACTTTCTAAAAACTTAAAAACCTGGGTGGGTGGGAATAGCGGATCGTTTCCGAGTAACACACATAGGTGTAAAGGGACATGCTCTTTGTACAACTGGGAGAAGTAGTGGAGGCGTTTTTCATCGTAAGCAGGACATATGAGAAGGATATGTAAGGCACTTAACGGTTCCTGACAATGTTGACATTCAGGAGGGTCCTCCCCACATAAGAGATGTCCATGCGTGAACCGCGTGTGTCCAATGCGTAGTCGACAAAGGACTACCTCTTAGAACCTGTCTCTGTGCCTAGCACTCTGCCACTCACTAAGAAAGGGCTTGATCATGCTGCAATTTGTTTGACACCTGCAGGCTCCATTCTGCTTGCCACTGAGCTTTTAAATGGTATTTCATTAAGGCACAGTAATCTCTGTAGGGGATACTACTAATGTCTACAGCACGGTTGCCAGAAGTCAGTAATGGCGGCGATTTCGGCGGAGTTTCGGAGTTCCTCGACGTGGCCAACGGCTGCACCTTTTGTGAGGTGTTGCGTTTCATTCCGAAAGTTCGTCACGAGGACCACAGTGCGGCCATCCTGAAGTTCAGCTACTCCTCGTGCGACGCCTATCCCTCTTCCTAGAAGCAACTGGAGGTTGCCTTCCAGAACAACTTCGCCGCAGGTAGCTGCATCAGTCACGAACCGTCATAACCGACGCAGCCATGCACGGTGAAGCTCTTCTGGAAGGCAGCGTTCAACAGCTCCTTGAAAAAGGAATTGGCGTCGCACGAGGCGTAACAGATCTTCAAGAAGGACGAACAACTGTTCTCGTGACAAACTTTCGAGAGGAACCGCAGCACCTAACGAAGGGTACAACCATAGGCTACGTCGAGGAGCTTCAGACGCCAGCCGTGGTCACCGCAGTCTCAGAGGAAACCTCGTCGCCACAGCAGAAGAGCACGACCGCGCCGCCGCTCGACTTCGACCCCGAGCTCCCAGCTTCGAAGCGCCGGCAACTGGTTGATCTCCTCGCCGAATACAGTGACTGTTTTGCCACGACATCGAAACTCGACCGCGGCGGTAGAGTCACATGGTCGGCTATAACTCGGATCGCGGATGACGTCGTGTTGGCCTCCACCGGGTGCAGGACAGGCTTTCGCAGCGTCAACTGGTTTGCCCCGAGGTCGATGACGGCGCCATACTCGCAGAGAAAGTCCATTCCGAGAATAACGTCCCTCGAACAGTCTTGCAGAACCACGAACTTGACAAGGCACGTCTCACCGTGGATCTCGACGCGAGCAGTGCATCTCCCGGCTGGTGTGATGAGGTGTCCTCCGGCGGTTCTTATTTGTGGTCCATCCCACGGCGTCATGACTTTTCGAAGGCGGCGGGAGAGCCTCCCACTCAAGACTGAGTAGTCTGCAACGGTGTCCACGAGTGCTGATGCGTCGTGGCCATCGATGACGACGTTTAGGTTATTGGACACCGTTGCAGGGGCGTCGTTTCGGTCTCTGGTAGCGTTCGAGTGGGGGCCCTCCGACGTTCGTGGAGGATCTTGGCGTCGGTCGTCTTCGGCAACTCCATCTCCAGGGGTTGCCGCGCCTAGTTTCCCCGGCGAGGAGCGAGGGGCGACAGGCTTTCACGTCGGGGTCGCTGCATCGGCGAAGCTGGACGTCGCGGCGACGGCGACCGGAACTCTCGGCGGGACGCAGGCTCGGGGGACTGAGGTCGTCGCAAGTACTCGTCGATCTCCCGAGGTCGTTCACCATAACGGGGGCGCGGGTCGTTCGGGTGGAACCCGCGCAGCCCAAGTCGTCGGTATGGGCATCGGCGGTAGGTATGGTCTGCTTCCCCGCAATGGAAGTACAGAGGGCGTCGGTCGGGCGTTCTCCACACGTCGGTTTTCCGGGGTGCGCGAGGCTCCGGGCGGGCGTTCTGCACCGGGTCGTCGTGGCGTCTGTCGTGTTGCGGCGCAGGAGATTGACGTCGGGGCGGCGCGATATAGGTGCGAGGAGGAGGCGGTGGCCGTCGGGCCACTGCGGCGTAAGTCAACGTGGGCTCCTCGGTGGCTGCCACGGCGACGGGAGCCTCTGGTTGGATAGCTCTCTGAACTTCTTCCCGCACAGCCTCGGCGATGGAGAGCGTCGCTGGTCGGCTTGCGGCTGGCAGCAACCGGCGGATTTCCTCCCGTATGACCTCCCGTGTGATTTCGCGGATGTCCGTTCCAGGAGCGTTTTCGCCGCTAAGCAGAGTGGTTGCAGAGACGCTTGGATGCCGCTGGTAGTGGGAAGCGCGCGCTTGGAGGGCGCGCTCGATGTTTGTTGCCTCGGTGACGAAGGCGTCGACGGTTGCCGGCGGGTTGCGGACGAGGCATCCGAAAATGTCATCTCTCACTCCGCGCATGAGAGTCCGTAGCTTCTTCTCTTCGGTAGCCCGAGGGTCGGCGTGGGCCCTCAGGCGCAGAACGTCCTCTACGAAGCCGGTGACGCTCCAGTTGAGGCCCTGGGTTCTGGTTCGCAGTAGGTCCTCGGCTCTCTCTCGGCGGTGGCGGCTGGTGAACGTAGCCTTGAGATTGGTCTTGAAAATATCCCACGACGTCAAAGAGGACTCATGATTCTCGTACCAGTGCTTGGTGGTACCCTCAAGCGAAAACTAGACGTTGTGCAGGCGCTGCTCGTCGGTCCAGCAATTGTGGCAGGCAACGCGTTCATAGTGGTCAATCCAGTCTTCGACGTCTTCGTGAAGTTCACCGTGGAACGGAGCAGCCGTCCGTGGTTCGACGGGCATGTAGATGACGGCAGAAGCGGCCGGGGTCTGTGACTGCTGGTCGTTCATTGTCGGCCTCGTTGGCTGCTTGGTCCTGGGAGGCAGAAGTCCAAATTCCGGGTGTAGGCCTTGGGTGCGACGACTGAACCGGATCTCGGTAGTGCCTTTGTTGGTTCTTCGTGAGCTTGGCGTCGGACGTGCACTGCGGGCCCTCGGGGGGGTACGCGGCAGGGACATGCGGTACCCCGCACCTCCACCAAATGTCACGGGTGGTGACCAAAAGAACAATAAATAAACAGGAAGAAAGAAACGTTTAATGTGGCGAACTTGTGCCAAAAATGAAAGGGTACAGGAAATAATAACAGAGCGTCGCGGGCGTCGAAGTCGGCGCAGAGCAGAGTCGAACGCTGGGGCGAGACTGACCCCAGCTTGCCACGCGGAGTCGCTTTTGTACACGCGTGGGCTTCTGGAGCATTCGGCGTAGAAGGTTCGGTGCCTAGAACATTCTAACCTCGAATCAGCAAGACGGTTCTCGAATTTACCAGAACGTCACATTACAGTGTCAACAAAAATGTGTAGCCGCGGCTAGGAATCGAAACCTGGCTTTTCGCGTGGAAGACAAGCGCGATAACGGTTCGGCCACGCGCGCTGCCCACTCGGCAAGCTGCGCGCGCGGCAATATGTATGTTCGTATGTACTTACGTACGTATGTATGTATATGTATGTGTACATTCATATGTACGCCTGTATACGTATACATACAAATACGTATACATACGTATACGTATGTATACATACATACATACATAGATTTGTTTCAGGATCTTATCTTAGCAAATAAAATAGTCAGACATATCCAAAAGCTTTGAGAGCAGGTAGTCTGTACATCACAAATCAATTTGCTTACGCAAATAAATTTTTGCGGAAAGTTATAGCGAAGGCAAAAAACAATCATTGGGGCAATGCCGTTACTATACTTGATACTACTTATATATATTATATATGTATATATATATATATATATATATATACATATATATATATATATATATATATATATATATATATATATATATATATATATAAGTAGTATCAAGTATAGTAACGGCATCGCCCCAAATGATTGTTTTTTGCCTTCCCTATAACTTTCCGCGAAAATTTATTTGCACAAGCAAATCGATTTGTGATGTACAGACTACCTGCTCTCAAAGCTTTTGGTATATATGTATATATATATATATATATACCCTATTGAAAATATTTCTAAAGGGCCCGTCAGCCTTGAAGGATTATGGGACCGCGCAGGCCTTCAAAACCCTTCAAAAATACCCTACAGAAAAACCCTTCAGGGATACCCCATAGAAAAACCCTTTAGCCACACAGCCCTTCAGCCAGTCAGACCCTTTAGCCCGTCAACCCTTTAGACGCCCAAATGACTGTGAACCATACACAAAAATGCAGTTCAAAACAATATGAAAATTTATTGCAGACATTTAGTTTTACATGCATATTATAACTCAAAAAGGCGATCAAAAGCAACGTTTGTTCAAACCCGGCGCAAGGAGCTGTAGACGAAGGAGATCATATCAAATAGGGACAACTGACTTCTTTATCACAAAGAAAAATATCTTTAAAAGTACTCACAATGCTGCTGGGTATATTCCTGATGTACGGTTGTTCAGCTAATAAAACCGAGCAGGTGCACCTCACGGACACATACACAGTCTCAGTAAGCACGTTTAGCGAAAACCACGAACTCGCAAGCAGCACCCGCCGCCGTTGCGAAATCCTGAGCACAGTCACGGTTTCGTCCATGATGACGTCGCGCCGGCGTCTTCGGCGTATTTTTCGCTCGCTGGATGCTTCTGAGGTCGAACGGACGAAGAGGCGCAAGGAACAAGTCCGGACAGCGGCCGTCATCCACCGTCTCAGGACCCACTTTGCCATAATCCCGGTGCGCAGGCACAACATGCGGCGGGACGCTGACCCCGCCTGCCAGGCTTTGCAGCCGACACCGGCCACCATCTCCTTGAATGCGCTGAACACGATGGCGCTCGAGCGGTGCTGAAGGCGGCCAACGCCGAACTGGAGTTCACCTGCGTAACCAAGGAAGAAACTGCACGAATCAAAACAGATCAAGGGGCGAGCTCTCAAAGCCATGCTCACCTTTCTGGAGGAAACAGGTCCGTTCCAGATATCCACAGCGGTAAGAAGCAAACCGCCCACGAGTGGAAAGAAAATGGCTATAGCGGCATCCTGGCCTCCTCACACCACCCTCTCCCGCCGGCCGCTGGCCAGGCACCAGGCAGCCCTGCACCCCCCCCCCCCCCCCCCATCGCCGGGCGGAGAGAGGCGATGTTTGGCTTGCTTTTTGGGGACCGTCGCCCGTAGAGGAACCGTTTCCCGGAACGAGTCGCTCCCGTGCGCGTCCCTATTCCTGGAAAACGCACTGCTCTCGGCTTGTTTTTTTTTATTTTTTTTTTATTTATGGTTGCACGGATTGCGCCTCGAGCGGACAGGACTGGGTTCGCCTCAAAACGCCGCTCGGCCAACACTACTCGGCCGGCGCCTCGTCAATTCTCCACATGGGTCGGTCGCCCTCAGTGGCCTCCTTGGCGACCGAACAGCCGGGCAGTGACAGACAGGTCCAGGAGCCCACTCGTATTTGATAGAAGAACAGTAATAAAAATAGGACCGTACACACATACGATCGGCATTCTCCAAATACTGTGAACGACTAAATTTTCGCGAGGACCTAATTTTCGCGAATTTCGCGAATCGCTTACATTTCGCGAAAAATACGTCCCGCGAACAATTCGGGCAATATGTGAACGCTAAGGAAGCTACACTCAATTCGCGAAAATTAGAACCCGCGAATAATTTCAAATTTTCAGCTTTGGCCCGATTCGCGAAAATTTTAGCACGCGAAATTAAGTCGTTTACAGTACTTATTTTTTTCCCGTCGCGTACAATAAGCAGCTGTGCTCTAATACTCCAAAATGTGTTTTCTCCACCTAAACCGTTGCCCACAGACATCTCAAGAAGCCTGAAGGTTTTCCCGACTCCATTAGAAAAGTTCTTGACAGGCTTTCAGACATTTCAAGGCATTGTAAAGGGCACTTCAGACATTTCAGGAGAGCCTCTGACGGGGCTAGCGAACCCACCAGGAAATATTGGTGCCCCCTTCAAACATCTCAGAAATTCCTGAAGTCCCCTTTACACCCTTTAAAAAAATCCTGAAGTCCCATCAGAGCGATTTTCAATAGGGTATAGATATACATATATGTATATTCTCCACCAAAGTTTCAAGCGGGGACCGCTTTTCTTCAGGATCCCACCCTGAAGAAAAGCGGTCCCCGCTTAAAACGTTGGTGAAGTAAAGGCCCTTCTTGGAACTCCTCACTGTTCGTCATATAGATATATATATATATCCTGACGAAGGCCCGACTCCGGCCGAAACGTTGAAGAATAAATCGTCTGTTGTTGCTGTTTTCACCAAGGGCTTTTTCTTCCCAGTTATATTCGCGACTCCAGCGAAATCGACGCCGCGTAGCGGCAGCGCGGAGAACCTCACGAGAGGAGGTCGTTTCGACTTTGTCGTCTGCTATCGCTGCTTGGTTCTCGTAGGCAGCATAGAAACAAACATCGTTTCCAGTAATTCTTTTTATGCTTCCGCCGTGTAATTCCTACGCACTAACTAGAAGAAGGTTTCTACCGTCGAAAAATCGCTTTGCTTTCAAGTGTAAGACTGATTTTACGCTGCAGTGCAGAAATTTGTGGTGGTCCGCGTGCTGAACGACGAAAACGACCTCCTTTCGTCCGCCACTTGCATGAGCAGCGCGCCCTCTATAGTTCGCTGGAGTCGGAAATACCCACGCCTTCGGCCTCCCGCCACCATGCCCGTTATCTGTATATATATATACAGTAGACTCCCGCTAAGGCGAACTCACTTAAGCGGAATTCTCGGATATGCCGAACAAAGTAAGAACATTTGGTTGGTTTCCCATAGACACAATGCAAAAAAAAAAAAAAATCGTTTAACACGAGCCGCTTTGCGCGCTCATTTTGATAACTCGAACTTTCATATGTCCCCTTCGCGATGGCACTGCACCGACGGCGACGCCGCGCATTGCGCCGGCCGAGGTGTTTGTCAGATATACCGTAAAAACCCGCATATAATACGAGTTTTTGTTTTCTTTTTCAAATTTTCAGCTTTGATGAGGCTCGATCTAACGCTGTTTGACGTAGTTTCGGTTTCGAAGCAATATGGCGCTCAAAACAGCTATCATCATCATTAAGATCACAATGTCCGAGGCGCCACCATCCGTACACAGTCAGGCTCAGCAATGGAGTCGGCGCGAAAACAATTATCGGTCGCCTACAAAAGAAAAGTTCTTTTGCTTCCGGAAGACCTCGGTAACAGTGCTGCCGGGCGACAATTCGCCGTAAATGAGGGCAGCGTCCGCGGATGGAGACGACAAAAACAAGCTCTGTTCGCGAGCAACGGAACGAGAAGAAGCTTTAAGAGCCCAAAGAATGGCGTGTTCACAGACGTCGAGGCAAGTCTCAGCGACTTTGTAAAAGAGCAACGAGAACGGCACCTCGCCGTAACTTTGTAAAAGAGCAGCGTGAACGGCACCTCGCCGTAAACATCGAGCTGCTGCTTAAGAACTTGGGCGAGCCGACATTGGGTTACTCGCTTTATGCGCCGCGCCGGGTTTTCACTGCGTTGGCGCACGCTCGTCGCTCGTTCTTTAAAGAAGTGCGGGATTTCAAATGCGCTCGACGGCACTGAAGACTACTGCCTTTGGGAGGAGGGGTCGGACAAGGAGTCTGATGTACGTGATGGCAGTGATTAAGGTTCAATTATAACATGTGGTTCATGTTTTCTCAGGAACATGGGCCACATGTCGTCTTTCATCGGTAGACACCGATTTGCACAGAGCAGGCCGCTGTCACAAATCACCGGATGAATCGGTTCCCCCACCAGTGGTGTGTGGAACATTATTTTTTTCTTCTTTTGGCATGGTAAGCCAAATAAATGTCCCTTTTTAAGTATCTCTTCATTGTAGGCCTTTTCATTCTGTGTTTATTGGTCAACAGCAATGCAGACATGCCCAGCAAGATAATAAGGGCACTTCTGTTAAGGCGAACATCTGATAAGTCGAACAAATTTTTAAGGCCCCTTCGTTTTCGTCTTAAAGGGAGTCTACTGTATATACACATACAAAAATGGTCTATGGTTGGCTGTAGAAAATCCTTTGTATGGCCGGCTATCGAAAATTGGCCCAACTAGCTATAGCCGCTTCTATGGCTCTCTATAGCTTTTCCTGTGGTCTCCCCTATGGTTGTCTATAGCGGTTTCAACAGAACTTTCGCCATTGAATTTTGTATGGTTTAATCTATGGGTCTCTTTAGAAAGGAGGCTATAGCCGCCTATGGCTTTCCTTTTGGTTCCTTTGTCCGTCTATAGCTTCTTGTAAGGTCTGCTATAGAGATCTCTATGGCTTTCTCCAAGGATCTTTTTAGACACCGTGCTATAGCTGCCTAAGGCTTTTCCTATGGTTCCTCTAGACGCCTATTGCTCTTTGTATGGTCCTCTATAGCTCATTCTATAGTTTGTCCTATGGTTCTCTATACCCATCGTGCTAAAGCTGCCTATGGCATTTCCTATGGTTCCTTTAACCGCCTATAGCTTCTTGCATGGTCTGTTACAGAGATCTCTACGGCTTACTCTATGGATCTTTTTAGACACCTTGCTATAGCAGCCTGTGGCTTTTTCTATGGTTTCTTTAGCCGCCTATTGCTCTTCGTATAGTCCGCTATAGCTCATTCTATATTTCGTCCTATGGTTCTCTTTACCCATCGCGCTACAGCTGCCTATGGCATTTCCTATGGTTGCTTTAGCCACGTATATATTCTGTATGGTCTGCTATAGAGATCTCTACGGCTTACTCTATGGATCTTTTTAGACACCGTGCTATAGCAGCCTGTGGCTTTTTCTATGGTTTCTTTATCCGCCTATTCTCTCCGTATTGTTTGCTATAGCTTCATCTAGAACTCGTCTTATGGGTCTCTTTACCATCGTGCTATAGCTGCGTGTAGATTTTTTTTTTACCGCAATCGTATGAAAGGCGAATCAAATTATTTGTTGTCACTGTACATCTTTAAAAAAACCTTGTAAGACGTGTCGAACTTCATAACCCCATTTAAGACAAAGAGCTAACATGTCAACAAAAAAAAGAAAAAACACAAAGACAAATGCACTCACCCAGGTGTTTGCAAAAGCACAGGTAAACAGACGCAAATTGTTTTCAAATCTCCTAGAAGTTTATTACACACAGCTCATTCTGTAGACAAGCACAAACTAAACAATCTGTAATGTGAAAAGGCACTACTGAGCTGTTATACAACTGACAATATTGCAGAGCAAACAAGAATATATAGGCAATTCCAGGGTAGTGTCTAGTCTCCCGGCAGCCGGCTGAATTCCTCCCCCCCTGAAATTCTACTGCCAGTCGCCACTCATTGGCGATGCAATCAGTTCATCGAACGACGTTTCATCGACAGATCGTTTCATCAACACGTGATGTTTATAAACAACTCAAAATATGTTTTTTTTGTTTTTTTGTAATGAGTTGCTGCAGACTCGCCAACAAGTGGCGTCAATGGGTGGGCTGAATCGGTGAGCACGCGCCTCAGGAATACAGGCGCGACGAAATGTTCCTGCAGCGTGCAATTCGCGTAACGAGTGTCGACGAAACGTTAGTGTCGACTAAACGTGTGTCCAGGAAACGTGTTTGCACAAAACGCAGGGAGAATAAGACAGTCAGTGTCCTAACTGAAATTTTCACATGATTTCAGACAGCTAAAGGCAGGCGACTGCGGTAGGATTTCGGGGAAATTCTTCTCCCAGCTTTCAGAAGATAGGCACTGCCAGGAGATAGACACTACAGAACGGTCAATTGTCGCCGAGTAGGTTGCAGCGTACTTACGTTGAAAATACTGGACTTGAAAGATGTATTCCGAGATTATCGACACGGGCACTGCTGAAAAACCACAAACACGAAACCGAAAAGGAAGGGATCCGTGAAGATTCACCACGATGTACCAGAAGCTGTCATTTGCCGAACCGAACAATGAACGCATCACAAGAATGTATTGGGCTTCTTTGAAGAAAACGCTTGTTGCAGACATACGGGTATGACCTTTCCATCGAGATGCCCTTTACCAAAAAGCTGCGGCGAAATCAACCGCAGCACCGCGGGCCGGAGGAGAGGCGAAACTAGGTGCGCAAGCAGGCATTCTGGGATTGGCAACGGCTAATGCGTCATTCGTCAAACCACGTGATCCCGCTCCTTCCGTTACATGCGCAAAAAAAGCAGAGTCAAGCGATGAAAAGTCTACGGTTTATTGGTCCACCGAGTGCGCACCTTCGACAATGCTTTCAGCTTAGGGAGAGGGTGAAAACAGAGGTGTTGAAAAGCAGAGCTCCTCCAAGGCCAGAACGGGAGCGCGATCACAAAGACTAATCTTCAGGGGCATACCAACAATGAACACAACGAGAGAATGTGTCACTTATATCCTGTTGACAGTTTGACCCAAGGTTGATAGTGCAGTGGATGCTATGTGTGGCCTTGGACTTAAGGCAGGTGCCGTGTTCAGCGTTATCACCAGGTTCGAGACAGTTGTCACGTGACCCTAACCGGAGACACGATTGGCCTCAAACACGGATAGCGTCTACTCTGCTGTCACTACCGAATGAACAAGACAGCTCCATGAAGGCCAGCTTTTGGACTTCCAAAGCTGCATTTCCCAGAAGTGACCCAAAACGGGGCAGGTGTGAAGAAATCATATTTTACGCCGTGTAACCCACATTAGAATTTAAAATGAATAATTAATGGTGAATGCTTTTTTCTGCACAGGATGTCGACAAATAAGTATATATATATATATATTCTTTTTTTACACTGTTAAGTTCGCATTTTTGAACTTCAATTTTAAATCTTTGCATCGTTGTGGCATTTCTGATTGCATGGTTTAAACAATTTTTTGCCGTAATACGTTTTTCATCCGTGAGTTCAGTCTATCTGTCATCAATTACAATCTCTGCGCGCCACGATGACACATGGTGGGGCTGTGTGCTCCAAGAAGCTGCAACGACTTTAATATCTCATAATTTAAAGAAAAAGAAGAAAAATTAGCCACAGCACTTGCTTATTTGTGGAACTCTCAGAACAGAGAGATAATAGGACGCACCTAGGGTAGCGCGTGTCTAACGATATTAATTTTTTTTTCGGCTGTTAACTTGTGTCTGTGTGTATATTTTGCCGTTCTCGACACGGGCGTCGACGGACATTGCATCGCTGCTTACGCCCCCGCCGCGGTGAGCTTTTTATTGTCACGACACTCTATCGCGCTATAGACGCGTTTATTTAACGCTCATGAAGTCTCGAGAGAACTGTGTCAATTGTTTAGTCAGAGCAACGACGCAGCAATCGCTAAGCGAGAGACGACTGCGCCTCGATCTGGCTGCCCGCGTTCGCTCTGATAAAATGTAGCGTGGGACTCTCGAGCAGCGTTAGCTTGCTGATGATGCAGGGCGCTGCTTTGTCCTTGAGAATCTTTGCCCTGCGAACGCCGGCGAAAACGTTCCAGTGCTCGGCGTACCCTAGGCAGCAGCGCCTGTCAGCGACCGCCCGCGCAGCATCGCAACCTTCCTGGAGCCTATTGGAAATCTGCGAGCGCCGACGATTTATCGTCGCGACTTCAATCGGAGCATTTTATGAATCCCCGCGAACATGAACTCCCGCGAACATGATCCCCGCGACGACGAACCGCCGGCGCTCGCAGACAGGAGGTTCTGATGCTGTGCGAACGGTTGTTGGGAGGACGCTGCGTAGGGTACGCCGGGCGCTGGAACCGCTTCGCAGCCATTCGAGGGGCAAAGGATTCGCGACGACGAAGTAGCGTCTTGCATCTTCAGTGAGCTAACGTTGCTCGAGAGTCCCAAGCTTACACTTCCACAGAGCGAGCGCGGTCGGCCAGATCGAAGGGCAGTCGGCTGTCGCGTCGCGATTGCTACGTCGTTAGCTACATCAGTGTAGCGATTGCTACACTGATGACATGTGCACCGGCATTCGAAACAGCCTTCTCGAGACTTTATTCGAGTCCAATGGACAATTTTATAGTGCGATAGATCGTCGTGACAAGAGTAGAGCTCACCTCTGTAGTGGCGTAAGCAGCGGATTTATGTTCGTTGACGCCGCGTCGAGAACGACGAAACATACACAAAAAACATTAAATATATTAAATACAGAAGGCAAAAAGAAGTACAAACATGGCAGGGACCCGGAGAAAGTATAAGGCGCTCTACGAAATACATATACCTACAAAATACACTGGAAAAGACAGATAATTAGAGCTAAAAAACGGAAGATTGAGATGACGTCAACGCCGAAATAAGGCAATGCGCAGGGAAAGCTGCCAGCAAAACTGCAATAGTCCTATAGGCAGCTAAGGACGCTATTGTGATCGCGGGCGTATAGCCGCGACGACGTACGCCCCGTTAACCTGGCTAGAGAAAATTCTCTCTCCGATCGAGTGCATGAATGACTCTTCCACTTTTTTACATCTGCAGTAGGGCTGGGCAAGTGATCGATTAACCTAACGATTAATGAATTAATGCTTCAAACGCGATTAATTTTTTTAACCGGTTAATCGGTAAAATTTTTACGAACCAAAAAAAGTAGAAATTACAGACTTTCATCAAGCAGATGTGGACGAGTATACCTGTATGAAGGGCACACTTTAGGTCAAAATTCTGCCTAAGATAAACTGTGAAGGCAAGATTTGTAACTCCTGAGAAGTTCAGAAGGTTGCACGTGTCCCGGCCACTTCAACGCCGGTCGAGTGTCCATTTAGCGCAGAAGAGACTGATGTGAACAATCAAAGCAGGTCGCTCATGCCGGAGAATGCCAGCGAACCTCTTTGCCTCATGCCGCAGAAGCAATAATCTGCGTGTTAATACCTTTGAACATGTTCTTAACTACACATCGAGGTTGATTCATAATCAAAATTGTATATTGTGGCCTTTACCCCATATTCAGCAAAGGCAAAAAAGAAGAAGCAAATATTAATTTTGACTTTTTAAAGATATTATGCATAAGAATAAACCAGACCGATTAATCGACTAATTATTCGATTAAGGGATGGCGATTAATCGAGTTAAAAATTTTAATCGACGCCCAGCCCTGATCTGCAGTAAAAAAAAGGGTCGCGGGCCTATAGCCATTGAGCCGGCAAAAAAAATTGGATGGTCGCGAGTCTATAGCTCGAGAGACATACATCCCTCTATAGCCGGCTAAAGCACATTGAAAGGTCGGAGGCTATAGCTTTGGTGACATAAAACACGATTGAGTCGGCTAAAGAAAATTTAATGGTCATGATTCTATAGATTTAGGAAGATACACCACTCTATAGGCGGCTAAAGCACATTCAATAGGCGCGAATCGATAGCACTAAGGACATACATATTTCTATAGCTCACTAAAGAACATTTAATAGTCGCGAGTCTATAGCTGCATAGCCATAAATTATTCTATAGCCAGTTATAGAAATCGGAGCGGTCGAGGTTCGATAGCTTTGAAGACATAGATTTTTATATAGGTGGCTATAGCGTGTTTTATGGCTTCTTATGGCTGACCATAGATTGCCATAGAAGGTGACAGCTTACCATAGGATTTTCCATAGATGTCCATGGACCATTTTCGTATGGGTGTATATATATATATATATATATTTATAAATATATACATATATAAATATATATATATATATATATATATATATATATATATATATATATATATATATATACATATATATATATATTTATATATTTATATTTTTTCCCCCTGTTATATACCTACGCCTTCGGCCTCCCGCCACCATGCACATATATATATATATATAGAGAGAGAGAGAGAGAGAGAATAAAGAGCCACCTCAAAAACTTAACTCCTTTACCTAGATGTTTCTACCCGAGACGCTCGGGTTGAAACGTCTAAGTAAAGGAGTTACGTTTTTGAGGTGGCTCTTTATTCTATACAAACTCTCGGCAGCCAAGCCCTGGACCTCGTACTATTATATATATATGCATAAGTAAAAAAAAAATGACAGTTTCGCCTTTCGGCGAAACTGCCGTAACATATACAATAAACGTCCTAGTATAGCCACTCCGAGAGTACGGATCTTTGACTTTTTACATTTTCCCGGTCTATTGTTCCCAAACTACTCTGCCTCACCTATATATATGCAGTTTGTTTCACGAAAAGTTGAAAAATTCTGTTTTGCAAAAACTACGCATCGCTACAAAAAAAGGCTTGTGTTGCTTTGGTCCTGGGCCAAGGGCCCATTTAGAAAAGCAATTAAAGTTCGGGATAATAAAATTGCTAATTATTTTTGCATAATTCACTTTTTTAGTATTGTGTTTAAAGGTGCCCTGCAAGGACTTTTTTACTGGTCTTTAATTTGCGCCGAACCTCAGCGCACTGAACGTAGTAACTAAGTGAAACTTTTCGTTCCTCAAACTTCGCTTTATTTTAAAAGTTATAGGCAAATAAAAATTACAAAAACAAGCAAAAAATAACCTCCCTCATGACGTCCTTGGTTGCTGGAGTGGCCGTGAACTAGAGGAGGGGTAGTGAGCTGATCGAGCGCTCACGGCTGTCGCACTCCGTGTCGACGGCGCGAGAGGGCGCCACTAAAGCATGCTCTGGATAGGCTGTATGCAGCGGGCAGCCAGAGCGGCTCTCACTGCATTTGATGCGCGATCAAACACTAATTCGGCATGACACTTCATTGGCCACAAACGACAGCAAACACTGGGTAGAGATCAGTTCTGAATGGGAGCCACTTCGCGCTGCCATACCGCAAAACGGCCGAACCGCCAGACAAAGCTTCTCGCCGAAGGCCTTCGGAACGCTCGGAGCCGGTCGGATCCTCCTGTTTATACGGCCGCAGCGCCGCCGCGTACATCCGGGACCTTTCCGTGTCGGCGCCTGGTCCCACTACACCTTTCTAGTATGCTCCGCATTTTTCACCTCTTGGTGGCGGGTATGTCGACGGGTCATTTCTTGTTTCCGTACTTTATAAACTGCATTCGTTTCTTTGCTGATCGAAAATACTAATCAAAAACTACTTTTATAAATAATGGAAACGGTTCGCGCTACTTATATTTTGTATTTCGACTAAAAAGAAGCTTTTAGCGGCTCTGACCAGTATCTAGTCCAGGACCAAAGACGTCACATTTTGCGTGCTTTCGGTACCGCGGGTCGCCCTCGTCGGGGGAGGAGGTTTCCGCGTCCTCCGGTTAAAATATGACGCACTGACATTTAGTTCCTCTCTCCATGCCCGCTGGCTTGCCCGAACCCCAAAGGGACGTGGAAACCGCAAAAAAGGTAGACGCTTAAATATGATTGCAGGGCCCCTTTAAGGGCCTGGTTTTAATTAGAAACTTGCTAAGCATCCTCGAAAAACACTAAATCAATAACTTGCAGAACGATAGAAGGCACGCGCAGCATTTTACGTCTTTCTAAAAAAATGCACAACTTCAACGGGTTTTTAGGTTTCGGTTTGCAATCGGAGCGAATCTCGGCACCGACGGCACCGCACCCCGTGGATAAATAGTTGGACGCCGAAAAAAGGCGTCCAACAAACACAGCACAATAATTTCATAGACTGCGAAGAAATAAACGGCCATTTTCGAAATGTTGGCATGGATGTATTCCGGCCGTTCACGACAAAAATCCACGGCTGCGACTGCAACGCACGAAAAGCAGAACACTGTCGGGCGCTTTTAGAGCCCAGCTCGTAGGCGCCCGTTTCCAGCTTGAGCGGCGTCGGCGTCGGCGTCAACGTAACCGCGCGGTGCATGATGGGTAAATTTCCCCTCTAAATCTAGCAGAATATTTTCCCCTCTAAATCCAGAGGAAAATTTTCCCCGCTAAATCTAGCGGAAAATTTTCCCCTCTAAATCTAGCGGGAAATGTTTTCCTCTAAATCTAGCAAAAAAGTTTTCCGACTAAACTTAGCAGAAAAAATTCCCGTTAAATTTAGCGGAAAAATTTTCCCGCAAAATTTAGCGAAACATTTTCCCCGCTAAATTTAGCAAAAAAATTTCTTTGTTAAATCTAGCGGAAAAAATTCCCTAAATGGGAGCCGAGCAGGAGAGGAGGAGGATCATAGCCCCCTCTCCGTACCTTCCCCACCTCCTCCTGAAGAGCTGCGCTCTAATTCGGCGTTACAAGAAGTTGTAATGCCGAAACCGGACCTACGTGGCCCCTACAACTCACCATAACTTGGCATACGGCAAAGACTACAGCCCCAGTGTGCCCGTCAGAGCGAGTCGCGTGACAAATTTTTGTCCTAGCGTTTTTGTCCTACGGAGAGCGGTAACGTGTTTCGCAGCACCCCTCTAATTTGCTAGAAGCAGCCTTTTCACTCATTCAGAGCCACACAAAGACGCTAAAGAAGGTGTGAAGGCTTATCAGAAGACGAGATGAAAGGGGGCTGGACAAAGCAGCGAATTTCCCTCTGCTGCGTTGTATAGCCGCCTACCTGCACTGCCCAGGATGGGTCGCCGAATGGGACTCGTCAGGCCTTGCTTTGCGTAGTACACATTAGAGCGTCTGAAACTGCCACTCATGTGGAAGTGTGCCTACTCTGGTGCGGACCGCGAGATCACAAAATAAATACAAAAACAAATTCGAACGCAGTCGAAGCACGGGTCAAATCTAAGATGCTGAGAACATGAAACAAGATGCTTTCCACACATATATTTGTCTCTGGTAGCCGAGCAGAAATAATTCACCAGTGGCCACACGCTTTCGGATCATCTTTTGAACAACTGTGGCCAGAAGAAAAGAAAATGCTCTGTGGTCCGATGCTTGCCAGACATTGTTTTGACTCTGGTAGCCGAGCAGAACTGATGCATCAGTGGTGACACACTTTCGCATCATCTTTTGAACTCCTGTGGCCAGAAGAAAACTGTGCTCTGTGGCCAGGTGCTTGCCGGTCTTTTTTTATCACCCGCAGCCAGAAAAAAACTGAGCTGTCTGTGGCCATATGCTTGCCAATCATTTTTTTATCACCAGTGTCCAAAGGAAAACTGAGTTGTTTGTGTCCATAAACATGCCGGTGATCATTAAAATGATTTAATTGTTCCCCCCGAGCATCCTCTATTTCGTCCCCCCAATAGGTGTGTCTTGCATTAAAATCTCCGGCTATGATTATGTCGTTTTCATCTAATGTTACAATTAACTCAAGACGCGCAAAAATGCAATAAATGAGGTTGTAGGAGATATGTAGACATTTAATATTGTTACTGTTTTGTTTATGTATGCACATTGTAAGACTACTAGATCTTTTTCAAGAATTTTTGGAAAGATTGAACGAGATTTGTCTCTAACTATAATGGCGCATTTAGGGTCTGTGGGCCAGTGAAAAGGCGGTTTGGTGTTTGGAATACTTGTTATGTAGCAATCAAAAACATATGGCTCTTCTAAGAATAAAATCAGCGTCATTTTCGCTCTATATATTAACAAGATTACTAGTGGCAGCCCTTGATCTCCTTAAAACATTTTGTAAGATCTCTAAATTATTATTTATCGAACAACTTTTTTTGTTGTTTTTAGAGCGCAGCTCTTAGGCGCCCGTTTACTGCTTGAGCGGCGTCGCCGTCGCCATCCCGTTTCCGACTTGAGCGCCAGTTTCCGGCTTGACGGAGTCGCCGTCACTGTCGTTGTCGTAGTCGGCGTAACCGCGCGTCTCTCATAATGAAGTCACACTTAACGTAACGTGTGACGTCACGGGGGTCACGAGTGACGTCACAACGGTGACGGAACTTGTGACGTCATCCTCGTGACGTCACTTGGCGCCAAAATTTAGCGGCAAAATTTCACGCGAACATTAGCCGAAAAAATTCCCCACTAAATTTAGCGGATAAATTCTCAACTAAATTTAGCAGAACAATTTCCCTGCAAAATTTAGCGGAAACATTTCCCCGCTAAGTTCAGCAAAATATTTCCCCACTAAAATTAGCGAAGAAATGTTGCCGCTAAACTTAGCGAAAACCCCTTTCCGATAAATTTGGCGGGAAAAGTTACCCTCTAAATTTCCCCCCTATATTTAGTGGAAAAACTTCCCACTAAATTTAAGTGAAACATTTTTCCGCTAAATTTAGGGAAAAAATTCCCAACTAAATTCAGCGGAAAATTTGGCTAACATTTTCCACTGAATGGAAGAAGAGCAGGAAGAAGAAGGGGAAGGTACGAAGGTGGAGGAGGGGAAAACCCTCCCCTCCGTACCCTCCCCTTCTCCATCTCAGGAGCTGCGCTCTAATTCGGCATTGCTGAAAATTGTAAACCTCTTTCATTTCTTGTTTTGTTTGAATGATGGGTTTATAGATTTGCTTTATGGATTTTACTCGGGCTGTTCATTATTTTTTATTGCTACGTTGTTTCTTATTATTAGTTCTGTTTTTACTTATTTTGAGTATCTGTTCAAGACCGGAGTTGTGAAACATGAAAAACGTGTGTAACGCATTCGCTTGTTCCAAAAAGGTGGTTGGCACTGGCCCTTCGGTTTATACATGCGCAACATTTACTCTCTTCGTAGTTTGTTAGTCGGCACTCTTATGCAGGGTGGTTGCCCACACATATGAAGCAGAAGATCATCTGTGATGCAGATTTGGCTTTAGTATGTTTGTAGGCGCAGCATTTGTCGCACCTTGGGACTTGAAGTTCTCTGTTATGAAACAGGAAGACCAGACAAGGCGCTGTTTGTATTTCTCTTTTAATTTCTTGCAGACCTTGGCGCTAACTTGAAAAATATGAATGTTGTCCCACGATTTTTTTAAATAAAATTTGATGATGGAAGTCCGAAGGTTAAATTTTGATCTCTGGGATTTGTCTTTGAAATGTTATTAAGAATTCCGTAAAAAGAATGTCTGGGTCGACGCCCGAGACACGAAATTGTGGTCGACGTTTTGTCGGTTTTTTGAGCAGGAACGGACCTTTGGTTCTAGGATGAATTTTTCAATTGCGTCCTAGAGATTCTGCAGTCCTTCAACTGATAATGAAAATGATAATGATGGCAATGCCACTCCTTCTCTGATGTCTCGAACAGAAACTTCACTCTGTGCCAGGCGGTACGGTTCGAAGTATTTTTTCAAGATTACTTTGATGTTGTACGACGCGTTTGGTGCTCGAGTTCTCAGATAGAAGAGCATTGCATGATCCATCCATGCAGGTGATTCCACCGGGCTGGGAGGTTGGGGTGTCGCTTGGAGCGCATCCACAGATGGTATCCCTCACACGCCGTTGGGACTGTTCCTGTTCTCCTGCAGCATGTCCGCGTATGTGGTGTTTTTCTCTCGTTCTGCAAGCATTGCTCGAAGAGCTGCGTTTTCGTCTTCTTGATGCGAGCTAATGCTCATTAGTCTTGCAAGGAGGTGTAACATTTTGAGCCTGTTTCTTCGTTAATTCTAGCTTTATCGTCTTCGTTTAATCCGATGAAGCTTAGGTGCATGTGGCATATTTCTTTGTTGTTGTGTAGTCATGTGTGATCTGGGAGGTTTCTGGGTCGTCGCAGCTCCCGTCTGTTTTGGCATTCATGTTTTTTGTCCTTGTTCCTAATTAATAGTCAGCTTTTATGTGGCATCCACGAACCATCTGGACGACCAAAATGAAGAAAAAAATCTAGTCAACGAGTAGTTCGGTCGAACAATGACCAACTTGAACAAACGGTACGAGGTGTGCTTTCCGTGGAAGTCCACCGAATGTGCAGAAGGATAAACAAGAACTGATTGTCAGACGACTCAAAGGAGGGAAAAAGAGGTTTAGTAAACGAGCATCTTGCGAAAGAGTATGATGAGGTCATAGGCTACTACACTACCGCTGGTCACGCGAAACGGGTTCTCACAAGTTCATGAGACGTTGATGTGTGACGTACACGATTAAACTACACATATTTTCAAACGACGATATATTTGATCACGAAACACAAACTGGGTGATAATAGCAAGATTTAATGAACGTTGCTGAAGGCAAAAGACATGAAATGAAATTAAGTCTAACTTCAGTGACACCTTCCGTCCACTCTACCGGATCTTTGATTATTTCTTGACAATTTGAGAACACACAACAAAAAAATCCAAGGGGAACACAAACCAGTAACTTGCTCTATGGCGTAATTTTATATGGTCGCTTGTTCACGACTGTCATTTACGAGCTTTGGACAGTGGAATTAGTCACCGCAGTACAGTTCCAAGAACACGTTTGGGAGCACAATGGAAAGCACTACTTATTTTTGAAAGCATCCCTTTATAAGTTAGTGAAGCACTTTTGATGTGACGCCAGGAGTGCCTTCTTCAGCCAAACTTTGCGCACGAGTCGCCCCGTTGACAGCTGAGCACCCTTCCAGCGGGCGGGACACTCGGTGCTCGTCGAAGATTTAAAGACACCACGACACAAGTAACGAACTGCACGTAAAGTGTATGTGTTTCAGAGCTCATCTATGGCAGAAATAAATTTGTAAGATTATCCTTAGTGGCGCTTGGGAATGGGCTAGTGCTTAAATGGCTTGCGCAACGTTTACACAACATAAAACTTGCGAAATCAGCAGGTGTTTCTTAATGCACTAATTTCGAGGAAAGCTAGCTGTGGATTGTAGGAGATATTATTGTCGTTCAGTGTCGCGAGAAGAAGGAAGAATATTGATTTGTGTCTCGAGCGCGAAGACACGATCGAATGAACCTTCCCTGCACATATGTACATTTCTCGCAGTTAATAAATATCAGTGGTATCTTTAATTGCCGAATCAAGAAAAAACATTTCCGCACATACTCATTAAAAGCGGCAACATTTTCTAGTTCATCATAATTTACCGTGATAGAAACGGTGTTCTCTTCTAAACTGCATTTACACTAATATAGTATATATATATATATATGCCCAATCAGTTTGAGTGCTGTCGCTGTTCTGAGCTCGCTCCCTGAGCTCAACTTTACCCGTGCTCCTCCCTTCCTTTCTCAACAGCCGGTGGCTACAATTACTCGTCCTCCAGGAACAAGGTCGGTAGATGTCGCGAAGTTATTGTGGAATAACCACCCAAGCACCAGATCGTGGACAGCGATCGGGGGAGACAGCGGTCGGGGAGTTTGCTGCTGAAGCGCGCTTTGAAGCTTTGTAGCCGTATATACTTGAAAGGTGGTAATGCTTTAGGCGATCATTTGAGTCGATGTCTTTTTGTTCCCTTAAATTGAAAATAAAATAATTTCAGTGAGCTCCATATTTCGAAAAATGCCATCTAATGGTGCTGTAGAAAAATTGCTACTCTCGTCTTGGGGCACGAAACATATGTGCGGTTACCTAGATAATAAAATACGTACGATGATGTACGTTCGTGTAGCCTAGGAGACGTTGCTCGAAGGGCAAGCATGGCAGTCGTAAGCTGAGTGTCGTAACTGGTGGGATTGCTGACGACAGCGTAATCCGATGTGTCGATGATTTCGTCCTAAAGACGATGGGGCGCGCCGTACACCAGATGTACATGACTCCAGCCTAGGTTCACATGGTGGCTCTTCAGAGTCCAAGTGGCACCAGAGGGATATAACTGTTACTGTGAAAGACGCATTCAGCGTGAGGTCGAATATATCTACGATGCCGTTAGCCATAGAGTGCTATGCGCAGAGGACATGCGCGAGCAGCCAGTTGTTCTATGAACTCCCGGTAGCAACGACGTTTCCATTTGCCTGCCATGGTCTGTGGTGACAGAGGAAGGTTCATTTAAAGGGACAATGAAGGCGATTTTGTTTAATTTTTTTAAATGGTGTTTTTAGGCTTCTGGGAACCTGGCACGCTGCCCAATTTTTGTAGACATTTGTGACGCGTATTTCTGTGCCTACAAAAGAACTGAAGAAACCGAAACTGAACTATCTCCATTCTCATTTCTGGGCCTCCGAAAACGGAGGTGACGTAGGGAGTGACGTCAAGTGTGAATAGTCGGTATCGGTAGCTTTTAGGAGATCGAAACTGGTTACCGCGGTGGGTTATAGCACTGCGGTGGCGCGATCGTTTCGTCGGATCTGTCAACATGGACGACGATGCCGCTCTCGCGAGCGAGTTCGGTTCGGGCTTCCGTTCAGTGACCTAAACACCAACGGAACGGGGGTACGTGTGTGGCGTTCTTCGCTATCATCCGAGGCCGACGGTGACCGCCCAGCCGGCAACGCGGGGGCCCGCTGGCTCCGAGCAGCAAAGCTGTGAGCAACATTCGCACGGGCGAGACGAGAGCGGCGCGTTGCCAAAGGACAGGCCCTGTCCCTGTCCGACAGGGACGCGGGGGAAATGCCGAGGGGAAAACGACAGCGACCCTGGAACCGGTTCCTCCGCGGGGGACGCTCCCCAAGAAGGAGAAAATAAACAGCACCATTTTTGCTTTCACCAGAGTCGGACGTCCACTCCTTTCGTCGTCAAAGAACAAGCACGATTACTGGTCTTCAGTCGACCGTTTGAACAGCCATTTACGGAGCATAAATTTGGCATGACTATCACTTTGCAGAATCCTTCGAGTACCGTGCTCCCAAAGGAAACACGACTCGACGTCTCTAGCGTGCTCCGCGCTGCATTCTTCTTTATTTATTTCGTTTGCCCATAGTTGCTTGTTGCCCGTTTCGCGTCCAGCGTAGCAAAGAAAAAAATAAGTATCCTGTTTAATTTACGGTTTAGTAATCATCTCCGGTCCGATTTATACTTTTCATGGTTATTCAAGCTGAAATTAGAACAGTATTCCTAAAAACTGCGAACCAAAACGTGACCGAGGGCACGTCACTCGCTCCGACCAATCGCTGACGCGTCTCTTGTGACGTCGCGCTTCTTGGCCCCGCATCGGTCACGTGAGCTCCGCTTCTCCTGGATTCTCCCGCAACTCTCGGGGCGTCGCCCCAGTCGATCCCGGTACGATTATTACCGCGACTGTTTAATTGATTTGAGCGGCACACAAGCGCCGGTTTCGGCTCAAATTTGGGCAACGTGGCCTGAGACGTGCCTGGAACCCCAGTTCAATCGCCAAAAAAATATCCGAAATTGCCTTCATTGTCCCTTTAACCGAGCGATCCAAATTGCCATGAATGTTTTGATCTTGATTTGGCGGCTATAATATTGAAAAATGCTTCCGGCCAAGGAGATAAGCGGTCGATGCAAGATAGAAAGTACGATTTTCCTAAAGATGGCTAGAAGTGGACCCGCGACGTCAAGGTCGGCAGTATCAAAACGCGTCGTCAGTGAAGGAAAAGTATCCGATGGTGCTGATCTGTAACGCTGAACCTTGAACCGCTGGGAAGACAGACAAGAACTGGTCCAATTTCGTACGTCTTCGTAATCCTTGTTCATAGAAAGCGTTGACTGAGTAACCATTGAGTCGCCAGATTACTGTTTGTGCCATGGATTGCAGGGATCTAAATACTTGACGTCAAAAAGGCAATGGAGCGAATGGGCGTGGAATAGTTGGAATAGTTTTGGTGAAATCACGAATCAGTGATTTATTGAGACTTGGCAGTTTGACTTCTCGCAGATCTAAGCTGCACTGCGAGGAACAATGCTATTGACGTTGAGGATCTTCTGTTGGAGCTGCAGTCAAAGCCTCAAGACCCCTAGTCATGAATATGATACTGTGGGATGAATGAATGACGACCTCGGAGCGCATCAGAAGTCGAGTTGTCTTCGCCTTAGATGTGTCGAATATCTATGGTAACTCTGATACGTATGCCATCTGACGATTTCCACGAGGAAGGGAATTTCTCACTTCCTGATTTGAGAGCGTTCGTTAGGGTTTGTGATTGGTGAGTATTAAGAAACTGCGACAATGTATATAAATGTCGGCCTCGAAGAGAGCGAGTTATGGTCTTTACCGAACGTGTTGTAGCAGGGCTCGGTTGTGTGTGAACGTCCAGGAGTAGAAGGCGATGGGCCTGCTTTTTCGTCAGACAGTTCCTGCAGAACAGCGCCAACAACAACATAGGACGCGTCTACGACGACGGTTACAGGAAAATCAAGGTGGGTATTAACGAGCAGAGTCGCATTGGCGAGATTCTTTTATGGGTTCAAAGCATGACTGGCCAGTGCAGGTCATTCCAGAAAGAAGAGGCTCACGACACCTTCAATCGTGTCAATAAGACGTCGCGGCGTTGACGCGCAATTGGAGATAAAACAAAAGTAAAAATTTGATGGACAAAACGTCCTTGAGCCTACGAATAATTCTAGGTTGTGGAAAGTTCATAAATGCTACAACTTTTCCGAGACGCGTCTGCATTTTTGTGTAATCAACGTGATGGCCTAGAAAGTTAAGCTGCTACACTGTAAACTCGCATGTTTTCTTGTTGATAATGAGCCCGTGTTCTCCGAGATGAAAAGCTCTGAACAGCCAAATCACTTTTGCTCTCGGTGTACTGGCGACAATGCAGCGCCGCGTACGGCGATTTCAACGTTCCGGCCATCGATCACCTGTATATCTATTTTAGTGCCGACTGCACCTTTCATTTCACCAAAGTACAAATTAATATATCTGAGTGTTGCAGTTGTTTTGGCGAAATAAAGTGCGGCGCCTGGGCATCCGGCTACTCTTGCGGTCCGATCCACTGTTTAAGTGTTCGGGAATCACTGCTTCAGTAATTGGTCGTTGGCGCACTAATGAGAAATTAATTTTGTTCAACGTTCCTTTAAATATTGCATCATTTTCAGCTGGTGTCATTTTTCTGTCGTTAATGATAAATTGCATCACACTATTTTCACAAAATTATTTTTATTTATGAAACAAATTTGCAGTTATTCATTTTGTTTTAAAACAGTACCACTCCAATCACCGCCAGCCCTCGCGCGAACAGTGCCAACATTGTGCCTGTCAGCACCCAGAATGGACGTAAAATATCCCACTGGGCTCTTTACGTATCAAGTCTTGGAAGGATTGGAATAGAGCTTAAACTCTTGGAGAAAAACGCGAATCCAAACTCAACTTTCTTATTTCACGAATGCTTTTGATCCGGAAAGATACCAGAAACCGAAACGCGCTTGTATTCAAAACGCGAAAATTTTTGGCTGAATACGTTTTGATTTTTTTAAATTCATTTTTACTGTGATAGTAACGGCGAACATTATGCGTAAAGTTTAGTTTGTGTGTTCATCAAACGGTTTTAATTGGTAAATGATTTGCGACCATTAAAAACACAACTACAGAAATGGTCACATCAAATTCGTTAAAAAATATTCAATGGCGAAGATATCTTACAGTCGTGCTACTACAAGAGGAGCCGATGAAATAAAATTCCGCAGTTTTTGCCAAGCTCTTTTTTTACCCTGGAGGCACTGCGGCGTCAGTAAAAAAAAAATAAAACTAGGCGCAAATGGGCTCACAAGACAACTTCAAACGTTTCGTTATACACAACGCGTTACTTACACTAGTTACTTTTTCTCTAACGAAGTAACGATCATGTTACTTTATAACGGAGAAATCGAGTGACCGAGATTTTGGGTTTTTGATGAAGTAAAGA